>JAPQRQ010036562.1:0-11520 GCA_037367365.1 Apogon talboti | reverse complement strand
TAACCCTTTAACCTATGACGTGTCTGTGGTGATCGTTTTGAATGTATGATTTGTTTTAAATATTCATAAAAATTAAACCGTTTGCTCAATAGTTAAAATTTGAAAACATGCTGATAGAATGGACCTTGTTCTTTCCCTAGACATCTGAGCATGCTCAGTTCACCCCTTGCCATCTGTGAAATGGGGGGCAAAACACACAGCAGTGAGTGAGACCGACTTGCTATAACAAAGATGGTTTGGGCTTTTTTTTACCACTGGTTTCTTTGTTGTTTTTTTGTTTTGTTTTTACTGTTTTCAGTGTTATGGTGATTTTCCTTTTTTTAAATTTTTTTTTTTTACTGTGTAACTGCTTTTTGGAGTTCAACCAGGTGTCAAAATGCAGATGGACTGATTTAGAAAAAAAGAACTAAAAACAAAAACTACTGGGCCCAAATTCATATACTTGTTGTTCAGTGTGTTCCAGTTCACAGTTCATGTTCAACATCTTAAATCTCTTATTGATGTACATTCTGAGTCCCTTATTTAGTCAAAATCATTCAAACTTCAATTTGTCTCTTTGTATTTTTCTGTTTTTCCACCCTGTTTTGACCCTAAAACACACAGTAAAGCAAAACCACTGAAGAAAAGGAACACAAGCACATATTCACAGCATCTTTTATGACACTGAAACTGACGACAGTTCATAGCAGCATGTTTACCTGGAATCATGTCTCAGGGGTTAAAGGGTTAACATACAAATACCTTTAAAACAGAGAATAAGTTATATCAGTCTTACTGTTAAACCAGGAAAGTGCCGCTCCTCAGCTTCTGATGACACGCAGTCATAACACTTACAAGTTTGGAAACTACACCTAAAAAATGTCCCTGAGGAGAAGTGGAGTCCAATCAGCATGACCATTATATATGACCCGGTGGTGAGGGAGGAGACATGTGGAGGGTTTGAGAATGAATGGGTGGAGAATGAGGATGAGTGAGCAGGTAAGACAAGAGAGAGTGAGCAGGTAATGAGCAGGTGGACTTTCACTGCTGGTCACAAAACCCACAAGTAATGTTATGCTTTAAGGTTCAGTCCGGGGTTGGAGCAGAAACCTCTCTGTCATGTTAATCAGAAATAATTTGCTGCAGAAAGTCACATGTCAGTGTTCCTGTCCTGTTATCACCAGGCCTGTCTGCATTCCACTAACCAGCACCAAAACCTGCATGACCACTGTGAAAATTCAGCACCATCATGACAGTCATCACATAGCGGTCATTGTTCCTGGTGATCCGTTGAGGAGAACCTGTTTGAAAACTGCAAGCGTGTACGTCTGCTGCTAATTGAAACCAGATATTAAGACACAGATGTCCACAGTGCTTTGTTTATGGTGTTCTAATAATGGGTACATTTCTCCAGCAGAAACAGAGTAATGCAAAGTGCGCTAAATACGGCAATGATGTGTGATTTTCCAACATGCTGCTGCTTGCACACACTCAGTACTTTCATTCACAGTGATTTAGCATGTTGAGCACCATTGATGTGTCAACAGGAGTGATCATACACATGGTAATTGCCACATTACAAAGACCATAATGATCATTTAGAGGTTTGCAGCATCATGTCCGATTAGGGCATGTCACTTTCCTCCAATGAAAACAACGTGACTGGAACATCTTTGTTTTTTAAATTCAGAGAAAATGTCATTTTTCTATGCAAGGAGACAATTTTTACCAAAAAGCTACCAAGTAAAACTAAGCCCCAGACTTAATTTCCATCTCCATGAATTATTTGTAAACTGCTGAATCAGTCCACTTTTACAGTGTTTCTGTTGAACTCAGTCGTGTGTGCAGGTATTTTGCTGCTCCATTTATAGGTCATGACTAACAGGATGGTTAGCCGCAGGATAAACAGGATTTAAGGAGACTCTATAGGAGGCCCCGCTAATGTGGCCGTCATTTAGGACTGTGGAGATAATAGCTGTTTACCAGACACCGAGCACCGTCTTTAAGTAGTGTCATAAAGACCAGTGGTTTCCAATCTGTTGATGTCTTTATAAAGAAACAATAACACCATAAAAACATGATTTTGTGGTTTACGTGTCCACTGTTTCTGGACAGGTGTCGCAGAACTTCTTTCACAACACAGTGTCAGTTTAAGTGGAGACACAACAGCAAACAATCATTATCAGACATCTGTGGTCCATTTATGAAAGTGGACAGACCGTCTTATTCAGAGTGACTTAACACAAAAAACAGACAGATGGCTACCATTATTTCTAATTTTTTAAAATATAATGAACTGCAGCAGTTTTAATGAGACAGATTTAAACATATTACATACATTATCAAAAATATATATGTTTTTAATTCCTCTTTGTTTAAAATGAGATTACACAATGTTTAGTGGAACTATTTTAACTCTGTAAGGCCATTTTCTTCTCATCAGTAATAGATATGTATTCAGATTTTAACCTATTAAACTCACATCAAATTAAACCTTTTGATTAAAATGTTTCTTGAGAAATTATATGTTGAGATTTTGGTGAAAGTAAATTACAGTAACTCCTTTATAACCCGCTGGCATCAGGATCAGACTGTCAGAATAATGTTGAAGATGTGTAAGCGGTCTTGTTATCGCTCAGATCTGTTCAGATATCAGCGGGACATGTGGGAAGCAGCGTCAGGTCTTTGACTGCTGCTGATCCCAGCAGATCTGGAACTCTGATTCCTCTGAAACCTGCTGATCTGTGCAACCTGAAGAACATGAAGTTCACGTTTTAACATTGTGAAGGTTAAGGTGAATCTCCTCCAGCGTTTAATGTTAAAGATCTGATGTTTCTTCACATGGAGATAACACAGACGGCTAAATTAGACGACTCTGGGCCTTGATATTGACAGGCATGGATGGTCATTTATATTACTAAACCAAAGAAATCAGTTTATTATACAAAACAGTGTATTATAATGTAATTGGAAATCAAAAGTGTTAGTACACTTCCATAAACTGTCAAGATCTGCAAGTATAGTTCTTTATAGACAATTACTCAATTCATTCAAGTATAATTCTAACATTGTACTGACTGTAATATTTAGTTGATCTGACACTGCTTTCATACAAAGGGTATGAAAGTACCAAAGTCACAGTGGAAAATCACATTAACTTTCAAGGCTTCATTTACTTCCACTGCTGCTGAAACACTGTGAGTTCTTAACTGTTTAATGTTCCTTAAAACAGATATATATTTCTATATTTCAGATTTAGTAGCCTACTTTCCTTTTTTTTATTCCTCTGGCAGTTTGGAGAAAAATAAAGAAAAAAAACAGAGTTATTAAAGAACAAGCAAGCTTTTTCATAGAAATAAAAGTAAATGAAGCCTTGAAAGCTGATTACTGCACCATCTGAAGCATTACTGGGACAATATTGCACTGCAAGTAGTAGTACATCACTATAATAATGGCAACAAAAATGTAATTAACAAAAGCAATGAACAAAATTAACTTTTAGAGCACGGATCTCAGACATCAGGCCAAAACCAGCCCTTCAAAGGTTCCAATCTGGCCTGTGGGACAAATTTGCAAAATGCAAAAAGTACACTGAAGATAGAAATAGTCCAGGGTGTAAAACTCATTTTAGGTCAGGGGCCACATACAGACCATTTTGATCTCAACTGGGTCAGACCAGTAAAATAATAGCATAATTACCTATAAATAATGACTCCAAATTCCAGACTTCAAAATTTTAACAATATTCTGTCTGTTACAAAATGTTTTGTGCTGTTGTAGATCCACTGAGATTTGTAACTTGTAATGCACATGTGTAAATGATAAGTTGATGCATAATATTGTTGAAATTCTAAGAAACTTCAGGTTGTTCATGTTATTCACATTTTACATTTACAGGATAGTTTGCAACTGTAGATGTTTTTATAATTAAATGTTACTTTTTTTGCACTAAAACAAAAAAAAGAAAGGTCACCTTATCGAGAAAAGTTCTCATTATTTCTAATTTATTATGCAATTAGTTTTCTGGTCTGGTCCACTTAAGATCAAAATGGGCTGTATGTGGCCCCAGAACTGAGTTTGACACCCCTGATTTAGAGAAAATACAGATGTTATAAAACCTTTGACTGGTAGTAAAATGGTATTCTTTTAATAAATTTTTTTATACAAGTTTTTTGTTCTCAACCTTCACTGGAATTTCAGTATTTTTTTATCAGTTGCAGGTAAACATATTATATTTGACAGCATTGGATAAAATCAGGCACAAAAACCAGGTTTTAAATAAAATCATATTTATTTTACAAATTTGCACAGTTATGGAATAGTGGTGAACACTCACACAAGTAAACACAGCTAATAATGTGTGTAGCCTGACACACTTGTCTCAAACACGCACACACACTCACACATTCACTCATACACACAGCGTCATGTACAGCATAAACCTGATGTACACATGAACACAGCCTCATGTACAGCACTCATCACAGACACACAGGTACGTACTTACAAAGCCTTACGCCTTCTTCCTTCAAGTGTAAATCAGATCAGATTTCGACCGTCTTTTTCATTTCACACATTCACAACGTTTTAACGTCTCAGTGTCTTTACTCTGGCAATCGAATACAAAGAGGTGACGTGTGAAATGTACACATAAAGGTGGGTGCTGTTCTATTCTGTCTTCGTCAATGATGGACATTTACAGCGTCTGAGCTCTGCTGGTGCTGAGAGTGAGACAGATGTACAGGGCTGCTCTCCGACCCTGGATATGCCTTAGAACGAGGGGAAAAACATCAATTATAGCTTACAAAAAGCATCGTTTTTTTGCCCAATTTCACAGCAGTGATTTATGTCTGACCTCAGGGTTTGCAGCACTGATTTACTTTATTATGACTTACAGCAAAACCAGTGAACAAAATATCCCATTTTCTAACAGATAATGGTGTGATTTTATGGGACAGACCATAGAGCTGTTAGTGAAAACAGTTAAACTCTTGGGGTTTTTTTTGTTTTGTTTCGTTTTTTGTTTGCACAGTTTTCAGCATTTTTGCATTTTTAGGTAGAGAAGGTGATTTAAATTTACAAAGAACTCAAAAAAGTATTATAAAAAGGCTTTGATTGTCTTCACGCAATTCTCTGTGAGGAGACACCTCCATAAGTATTTTAATAAAAACATTGTAGTCAAAGAGGGTGGGGCGGTGGATGAGTTTTAGGAGGGACAGGGGTGAGACAATCTGGATGTGAGGAGAAGGTGAGAGGTAGGACTGCAGATGGGTGAGGACAGAGCAAGGCAGACATTTATAAAGTGAAATTTAGTGGAAAAACAGAGGGACCTTTAAAGTCCTCCCTCCTCTTCGCCAACACCATAGCAACCTCCTTTTGACTTGGACTGCAGTTCCCATAGTGCATCTCTCCACTGTCTTCAGTGACCGGTAGAAAAGTCTGATCCAATTTTTTCACCCCTTCTGTTTGAAGTGTTCGATTTGTCAGAAGACACAGCAACAAGCTTTCAGTGGCTTTAACATGCTCCTTTGAAGTGAGCGCTGCAGTAACCAGACACAACAAGCAAAGGGACGAAAACTGCAGAACGCCACGGTGCACGTTGTTCTGTGGGTGGATTTCACACCTCCACCTGTCCCTGCGTCAGATAGGCTCTGAGCTGCTGGGCTGCGCTCACAATCTTCCTCTGGTGTCCCAGCAGGTTCACCCCGAGGTTCTGGACGTCACTGAACAGAACAGATGAACAGAGGGGATTTAATTCAACGATCTGAAAGTATTTTATCATAATATTTTGTTTTTAGTGCATACTTGTGATTTTTTGTTTTTCTGAATGCTTAATCTTGAAAAGTGATTTGTGAAGAGATCATTAAACCTGTAGCCAATGCAATTATGGAGTGTGACTGTTTTACACTCTTTGTAACATAATAAAACACTTCTGTAAACAGTGATCACTATGGATGTCATACGGATGAATGATTTGCTCTTATTTTAACAAAGATGGCAAGATTAAGGCTAACTGGTTATTTTTCCAAACTTTTTTGTAGCACATATTTAGATACTTGGGTGTATGTGTGTTTACTATTTGTATAATAAACCTAATATATATATATATATATATATATATATATGTACTATTCATGTATACCATCACCAAAGGATTAAAATTTTGGCTTATGCTCTAATGCTCTTTTTCCAGATTAGAGATTTTTTTAATGGCCATAAATTTGCATTCATTTGTCTAAAAACTACCTCAAGTTATTAGACTATACACACATCCTTGGAAGGCACCTAAAATGAACAATATGTTAATCCATTAAACCTAAGTCCAATTTTGTGTCACTTCAATAATATTACTGTGCTAAATCTGCAGTTTGTTTTCAATTCACATATCAGGTACCAGGGTTTTTACATTCTGTACTGATCACATGCATCGTTGAGGGTATTTTTTCAATAACATGTATATTGTATAATATGTATGATATATTTGACCTCACCTGGTGGCTGGACACTGCAATTTATTTATCCATCAACAACAAAGTCTATCACATTTAACACTTGGTGTTGATTTTAGTCATTGTTACTATAGTTGATGCTTTGTGTGATAATTGGAATAATGGTTTTTGGTCAGACATATATGATATTTTTTTCTGGTTTTGTGGTTGCTGAACGATTTTTGCAAAAATTACCAATAGCTTCAAAGATAGTGTCTGAAGAATCAGAAAAACAGTTACTTTCCAATGTATTTATGCATAAAAGAAGTAGAGACAGGAAAACCTTGGATTTGTTTATTCTTACATTGACATTTAAGAGTTCAAAAAGATCAGCTGTGTGTTTTTGTCGCTGTAGCAGGTGGTGATTAGAAACAGTCTCTGTTTTTTTTTCCATTAAACTCTGATTTTAGTCAACTGTCTGGAAGTAAAACGTAATGTTTAATGGTAATAAAAAAAAACCAAAAAGTGACTTCTGAAAAGTAGAGAATCAGACTCAAATCTGTAGTGTCTGTTGTGCTTCTTAATACTATTTAAAGTAAATTCAAAAATCCAAGGCTTGTAGTTAAGAGGTAAACAAGACCAGCTTTCTGCTTCCTCTTCAAACATAGGAGCAGACTGTGCTGTACTTACTCCATGGTGAGCCTACTGACTCGGTCTAATGTGTCCAGGTGAGCGCGGTCAAACTCATCCTGATACCTCTCCAACCTCAGTGCCTTCAGCCAATCACTGACTGTTGCCACTGACGATAAGTCTGTGGGGGTGGGACTGAGCAGTGGCTGAGAGCAGCTTCTGTAAAAGGGGTGAAATGATCAGAAATATGAGCATTAGAGTCCATAAATATAACAGATTGTACATCACCTGCTGCCTCTGAACACTTTGCAGCAGTGTCTGCCAGGAGCTGCAGTCTCACCGAGTTGGCTCGGCCTTGAGGGAGGCAGGGTGTCTGATAAGCCGATCCAAAGAGGACAGGAGTGAGTCAAAGCCTGGCCGGTCCCCTCGGTCGGCTTGCCAGCACTGGAGCATCAGAGAGTGGAGGGCCGGAGGGCAGTTGTGGGGGGCAGGGAGACGATACTGATCCGCTACCGCCTTCATCACCTGCAGAGACGGAGGGCCACATCAGACATAAGTAGGGCAGATGGTAAGAGGACAGGTTTGTTAAATTGCCTTACACAAAAAGGTCACAGGACACTGAAGGCTCATTCAAAGTGTGAGTCAGAGAAAATTATGCAAATTTCAGCTGCCTGGCATTTTATCATCGCCTAAATGTCTCTAGAAAATACAGTACAATTATGAGCAGCCTTCCTTCCTTAGGTAACCCCAGTTCACACTTATTCCTCAACAACACATAATTAACAGCACTTTATCCACATAGGCGATTGAGATTTTTTGCAGAACAAAATTCAACTTATAAAACTTACTCATTAAACATATTCCATAGTATTCAAACATTACTTTTTAATCTCCTTTCAGACATGCACTGCAACCCTGATGTGATCTACACATGAGCTGGCGGAGATGAATCTGACAGTAAATACATTTTACCATGCCACCTCCGAGTACAGAATCGGTTTAATGTCTGACTGAGCCCCTGAGTGAACAGAGCTGGTCATTGTCTGGTGGAAAAGTGAGTCTGATTTAGAATTTCACTATAATGTTGGGGTGACACTTTAGTAATTCATAATGTGTTTCTCTAATGTCGCAACATTCGCCTTCATACTTGCCTCTTGGTTGCTCATGTCCCAGTACGGACGCTCTCCATACGACATCACTTCCCACATAAGTACACCAAAGCTCCAGACGTCACTAGCTGAGCTAAACTTGCGGTGCTGAAAGGCCTCTGGTGCTGTCCACCTCACAGGAATCTTACTGCCCTGTTATTGGATGAACACAAAGCACACGCAGAAGTGATCACAATACATTATCAGAATTCAGGGTTATGCGAGGTTTTCACATTGTAAAACAACAAAACATCATAAAGTTTCTGTGTGTAAATATCATTATGTTGTTGAGTGTTAGAAGACAGTTTTTTCAAATTTTTTAAATTGACTATTAAGCACACCTTTTCCTTCAGCAAGGAAGCACATTGTGCACATTCTACATAACGTACTGATGTGGGTAATTTGCATGTATTCACTAGTACAAAACTACCACAAAGGAAAGGTAGGGTATAACACCTGAGCCAGGGTTGAGGTTTACAAGAGTCCATTTGTAAGTTTAGTGGGAGAAGCTGCATGAATGATTGAACTAGATATTGAAACAGAAGTGGATAAAAGTGCACCATCATCATCATGAAGTGAGCTGTATTAAGGTGAAATCTCACCATTTTGGTTTTTGAGTTCCATAAACTACTCAGCTAGGAACAGCCAAAAATGACTGCACCTCAGCCTTCCCTTTTATTAAACACCTTTGTTAGGTACAATTAGAACTGTATGTTTTCTGAGTCAAGTACTTATGCGTTTATGAAAAAATGTGACAGCATAAGGCATAGAACATTTACGTTTTAATCTAAATTTTACCGCTGTGTAGATGTTACATGTGCAAATGACATTCTATAGGATCTTGTGTTGTGAGTACATACCAGTGAGGCAGTGTATGTAGGGATGTTGTGGTCCAGGCCCCTCATGAGTCGAGACAGGCCAAAGTCAGACACCTTACAGACCAGGTTGGAATTGACCAGCACGTTTCTAGCTGCCAGGTCACGGTGGACAAAGTTTCTCTCTGAGAGGTAACGCATCCCTGCACCAACTCCTCGGAGCATCCCAACAAGCTGGAGGACACTAAACTGTCCCTCATTTTCCTACAACACAAAGTGGAGAATGATTAGATTAGATTAGATTAGATTCAATTTATTGTCATTGCACATGTCACAAGTACAGAGCAACGAAAAGATTCATTTGCACAGTTCTTGGATGTGGATGGAGAATGGAGAGGAAATAAGATCTCATTCTGTGTGTAAAGAAACGTGTGCAGTCAGTAACAACAGACAAAGGTAGATATCATAGGTAAGTTTCTGTCTCACCCTCAGAAAGGCGTCCAGCGGTCCATTCTCCATGAACTCTGTGATGATCCTCTCTGGTGGAGTGCAAGTGACCACACCCTCCAGCTTCAGCACATTTGGGTGGTCAAATTGTCCCAAGACCCCTGCTTCACTGAGGAACATCCCCCTCTCTCTGTCAGACGCCCCCCAGCGCAGAGTCTTCACCGCCACCAGCACCTCCCTGCGACCCATTGGGCGGTAGCGGCCACGAGAAACCTCCCCAAACTGAGCTGAGGTGGACAGGAGGTGGAACAGATAACGGTCAAGGCTTCAATGAAACACGATTTGAAGATAAATGAAAAAATCAGACCTACCTGCACCGATCACCTCCTCTATCTTGAGGTGGGTAGGGTCAATCTCTCGGGCAAACTCTTTGACTGCCTCACTAGGGTCTTCATACGTAGATGGGTCCACGTAATATTTTACTCCACCTGGACATAAAACCCATAATTTGAGGCTTCATCTTTTCTCATATGTACTTCAGTCTAATAAGCAGACATATTCTAACTCATTATTGTTAAACTGGCTTGGCTATGCTATAAATGATTCATATACATGATAAAAGATGTATAAATATAAATGTGCAAAAACTGTAGGAGTAAATCTCTCACTGTGGATTCTAAACTGACCTCGGTTGCTGATGTACCTCTGGAGTCTATCGCTGTACGGGCTTTCCCTCCTCTTGCTGCAAAGTGTAAGAGGAAAGAAATTATGTGAATGCACATGTGATTAAAAGCACGCAGTAGTCCATCAAATGGCGTGACAGATAGAGCACCAACCTGCGAAATACCACCACAACGACAATAGCTGCCACTACCAGGAGAAATGCAGCCCCACCCATCACTGATCCGACCAGCAGAGGAAGCCGATTCTGGATCTGCTGTGAATGCTCCTCTGTGGGAAAGACAGAGGTAAAAGGAGTGTTAATGTTATTTTCACTCACAATTAGAAGATATTTCACACAATACTGTCTTTAAAAAAACACAAAGATCACAAAATAAGGTACATTTGTGCTTCTGAGTCAAAAGATCTTTCTGTTTTTCTGATTTAAGCCCTTAGAGCATCACTTCTATTCTAAAACTAATTAAAGACTCATTAAAAATAGCTGCTGTAGCTCATCACCTTGAGCTATTATTTACCTCTTTCCTAAACTTTAATGAGTGATCTCTATTCAGTGCTCCATAAAGAGTTCCTGCCCTTAAAGTACCTGCAGAGCGGTGTTCATTTAACAGCTGTGATTGACAGACTTTCTCCTGATATTAAAAAAAGCAGTACTCTACCCAGAGGCAGTGTGGTGAAGTAGATGGTGTTGCTGAAGGGGCCGTAGCCTCGTTCATTTCGAGCTCGGATCTGAAAGGCGTAGATGGAGCCGGGAATCAGAGAGGTGACGGTCACTGTGTTGGTCTCACTGTAGACACTCAGGGCGCTGTCCACATCTGAACCCTGACAGACACAAACAGAGTATGTCTCATGTCATGGCGTTCCCCTTTTGATCACTATTACTGTTGATTTTGATTTTTAGAGTAAGTCTGGGGTCAGGCACACTCCTGCATGTTTAATGAGTTTACCTTGTCGTAGTATCTGAGTTGGTACTCCAGGATGTCTCCATTGGGCCTGTCCGGCTGAGGCCAAGAGAGAGTGATGGAATCTGGAGCACGGCTCAGCTGGTGCATCATGGGAACTGTACTGGGGACTGTGAGAGAGAGCAGACAGCTGTTGCATATGCTGAACCTTGATTCACAGACATGTAACTAAGGACATGTAATCAAGTGCTGCGCAAAAGTTGCATTTTTTATGTTTTTACAACTTTAATTAATCTGAATATTAAGAGGATCTGAATCTAGGGGAAAGAGGAGGGGAATGGCATACAACAAACGTCACCTACACTTGGCACTAAACGGCCAAAAATACCTGTACTTGATTGACACATTTTATTATCCATCCATCCATCCATTTTCTGAACCTGCTTAATCCTCACTAGGGTCACGGGGGTCGCTTGGAGCCTATCCCAGCTAC
>JAPQRQ010036561.1:0-11530 GCA_037367365.1 Apogon talboti | reverse complement strand
CAATGTAGAATGATTCTGATTCACACACATACGCAAGGTGGTGAGAACAAAATTGGCCGGTGCACAAATGTCATGAAACCCACGGAGATTTTGCGTACGCATTTATTTTGTGTGCAGACTAAGAACATTTCCACGCACATATTAGTGAATGAGGCCCATTGTCTTTTATACTAGTTTAACCAACTTTAATTCTGTTTAAACCATCTCTTAGTTTGGTTTTACTACACTTGAGTCTAGTTTAACCATCTTTAAGTCTGATTTAACCACCAAATAGCTAGGTTTGACAGAATTTTAGACTTATTTTACCAAATTTTAGTCTGTTTTAACATTTTTTAGTTTAGTTTTACCATCTTTTATCCTGGTTTTATATAGTTTTATTCTGTTACAACAATCTTTTAGTTTAGTTTTACCATGTTTTATCCTGTTTTACTCCATTTAAACCATCTCTTAGTTTAGTTTTATTCTCTTTTAGTAAATTTTTTTCACCCTTTAGATGAGTTTTTCTTTCTTTTAATCTGGTTTTTCCAATGATCTTTATCTATAATCAGTGTCTGATCCAGTCTGTGGTTCCATAGGGTTGGTTCCATGGTGGTTCTGGTTCTGAGTGTGTTCTGGTACCAGACTGACCCCTGCTGGTCAGAGTCTGGAACATCAACACAACACAGAACCATGTTACAACAAAAATGATGTAAAATAGACGTTTGCCGCTGTCAATCAAATACCAGATTAGTTGAATTTCTGTCAAGTATAACTGTTAGTTTTAGACATTTGAAAGGGTTGAATTAGAGAAAGTTCATGAAAATGTAAATCTGTGTGTTTTCTTAGTGATTGTTTTCACATTAACCCTCTAATAAACACATCTGAGATGATGAAACACTGTATCAGTGTCAACCATAACCCCCCGTCAGGGTCAAAGGTCAAAGACATCAAATCCACCTCAGGTCTTGACACTATTTTACTGTTTCAGAGCATTTTCCATGTGTTGTAGAACCAGAGCAGAGGTGTCAAGAGTACCTTTAAAAACGCCGTTCCATCCCCCGTGGACCTCCCCCGATGCTGAGACCTCCTCCAGGTGAGCGCCCTGGTCTGAGGTCAGGTACACCAGGGTGTTTTCAGCCAGTCCCAGACGGTCCAGGGTCTGGAGGATCTGACCTGGGGACAGTAACACACCTGGACTCAGTTTTTATATATATATATATATATACACAGTAAACCTATCTATCCATCCATCCTCCATCTATCCATCCATCTATTCATTGTACATCCATCATCCCATCCATCATCCACTATACATCCATCCATTATCCATCCATCCATCATCCATCCATTATACATCTATTCATCCATCCATCACCCATTCCAGAAAGTCACTGTTACATCCTGTTCAGATTAACCCTCCTTTATCCCACACATAGAGGTTCTTTAATCACCAAAAGCACATAATGTGCACAGTGCTGCACCAATGTCAAAACATTTTTCATACAGTTTTTTTTACTTTTTTGTTTTTTTTGTATTTCATCAACTTGAGCCATAAACAAAAATACCAAACACTCAATAACTCATATTTTAACCATTTAAATGACATGTTTCTAATGGACATAAACCATATTTTTGATGCAAAAAAGACAAAAACTTATTTTTCATCCTGTCATATGTCAATGATTAACACCAACATTGGTTAAAATAATAATTATTTTTTTGTGCTAGGTCAAAAGTTAAATGCTAAAATGTGTCAGTGTGTATTTTGTACTCAATTGGTAGAAGGGTGTTTGTGTAGGGATTTAACATTATTTACAATGTGATGATTTTAGTGGATGGGTCAGAATTTAAAAAATCTGACAAAAATGAACAACTGTTGAATTCTGACCTAAAACAAACTGTGTAAAATAATATGACCTTTAATAACATGAAGTGTAAAGAGTGCATAATATGCTCACTCAGATACTGGAGGGTTAAACAGAAAACAACCAGCGCCTTTTTACCCACTAGTGCCAACATGTCTAATCAAATGAACACGTATAAACACATGCTGTATAAACAGAAGAAGAGTTCAATACACATTTATCTGAAAAGACTCAAGGTTGAAGTAAATAAAACCATCCACATGTCCACAAGGTCGACACATTCATGTAATAATAATTGACAGATTAATAGCAGTCATTCAAATATTGATCAGTGCAGCTTTAAGCAGCACAAGGAAAAACTCCACAGGCTACAAAAGGTCAAGACCAATGGGACATATTCAACCCCACATTGTCTGAAATCCTATTGAAGGTATTGTCCTGGTTTAGAGGATGTGGGTCTGTTTATCAGTGGAGTAAATGAACGTATTTACCTGATTATTACACATTATATAATGCAACACATCCATCCATCCATCCATCCATCCGTATTCTACCCCACCCACCATCCATCCATCCATCCATCTGTCCTTTATCCACCAATCAATCCATCCACTCACCCACCATCTATCCATCCATCCATCCGTCCATTATCCACCCATCCATCCATCCATCTGTCCATCATCCACCCATCCATCCATCTGTCATCCATCCAGTCATTTTTATCATGCAACATCTTCTTTCTCATCTTTCTCAGGTTGTTGTTTTTCTTGAAATTACATCTTTTCATCAGCCTTTAGTCATTGTCTTTTTTATCGTTTCCGTATCATCGTAGAACACTGTTGAAGCTGTAATGTTACACGAAAATAGGAGTTTTGTAAAATACCTGCATTAGTATAGATGAGCCAAACAAAAGCTTCTGTTTCAATAGTTTATAACAGAAACAGAAGTGTTTGAATCACATACAGATCTACATATTTATTTCTAATAGCCATTTTCACTGTGGTTTCAGGCTGATGTGAACGAACCCACTGCTCTTAAAGATACTTTTTATGGACTTAAATAGAGACCCAGACACTAGTTTAAACACCTTTGATGTGTAAAGAGTTAAATCTGCCATAAAGACAAGTCTTCTGGATGGAAATGTGCTCCATTTCTGTGCTTGGAAAGGGTTTTTGTGATGCATGCAGCAGCTGCGATCTGGCACCAGAAGCAGCGTTTTCAGACTAAATGTGTTCCCTCTGCACAAACATTCAACACTTCACACATACAAGTGAGAACGACTGAGGAGGGTGAACTTTTCAACCCTACACAGTTCACCAAACTGTTATCATATATAATGCACATGAATGTTTTTACACCAGTGGGTGATGGTTCTACTGCCAAATCTGCTCAAAACCGGAAAAAAAAGATAAAAGTAAAGGATGGAGCCATTTTATTTGCATTGGGCAAAAGCAGAGCTCATTGTGCCGACACAATAATCCTCCTCCAGCTCAACTAATCACAGTAATAATTATATTTATTGTTCATTAGCAGAGCGGATCCCAGAGTGGGTTCTTGACAAATGGAGGCTGCAATTAACTATAAAGACTATCATTAGAACACAACCCTAGATTTATTTAAGTGGTTTTGCAATAAAAGTGTCAGAAAATGTAATTTTTTTGCCAATTCTTTTGCAGCTTTATTCAGGAAGAACTTAACTTTCAATGTCTGTTCATTAACTATCATTATTATATGTAATAAACGCTTAAAACAGTGTGTTATAGAAATTTTTTTTTTTTAAAAAACAGACTTTGATTTTTATCATATTAATTATAAAAACAACTGTAAATGTTGATAATGAAACTTTATTAGATTATAGAAATAAATGTTCCATATGTTCATGCATTTGAGTTTTTCTAGTTCATTTTGAGTCCATTTTTTCTTTTTTTTAAGTTCTTTCTATTCATTTTTAGCCTGTGTGGCACTTTCTATTGTAAATATCAATGAAAATACAGATAAAAAAAGTAAAACAAAAAAACAGTGAAACGCCACAAAAACACGTCTAAACACACTAGTAGAACAGTAGAACACTCCAAAACAGCACTATCACTATTATATACAATTATTTACAGTCCACTAAAACCACCACAACGCTGACAAAAGTAATAAAAATCTTTCATCTCTCTCTCACCGCCTGCACTCTGCTGCTCTAAGCCCCGCCCACTTCCACCCCTCCCCCTCAGCCAATGCAGACCTCTACCCTAATGTGTTATAGTCCAATAGAAAGAACACAATCTCAGATAAAAGATGACGTTTACAGTCATTTGAACCATGGTGGACGGAAAAATGTGTCACTTTTCAACTAAAATACAAACTAAACAGAAAAGTGGTCTGTTTTTACTAAAACCACAGACGGACTCACCCACGCTCCAGTCCACCTCGTGGACGGCGTCCCCGTAGACGCCATGACGACTGGTTCCTCTAAACGGCGCGGACGCAAACATGGCTGTGTGGACCTGGAGGAAAGAGAAGAAGAGCAGGAAAGGCCTAGGAGAGCTCCTGCAATAACGCGCAAAAAACAACGCAAAAAACAAAACAGACAACACAAACACAAGACAAAAAACACAACAAAAAAATAAAACAGACAACACAAAAAACAAAACACAAAAAACAAAATACACAAGACAAACACAAAACACAGGCGCTTCAGTCTATGGATTTAACTTCAATTAGATGGAATCAAAACCACAAACAAAAACAAACTGTGTATTTTGTGTGTTGTTGTGTGTATTTTGTGACCTCTGGATGAAGTCCACGGCCTCCTGGGTCATCCTCTGAGTCAGGTTCTCAGATGTAAACGGCTGCTCCACAATCCTGTGATCCCTCATCAACACACAGTTAAAGTAGGGCATCACCATGACGGCCGCCACCATCAGCGCCACAGCCATGACCAGCAGACCCAGCAGCATCAGGACCGTCCGTCGGCGGACTCTGATGGCGCCGCCGTAGTGTAGTCCAGCTATGGCGACCACAGCGGCGCTCAGCGGCGTCCACGGTAGATACCTTTGGACCATGAAGACAGTTCCGTGACCCGGTTGACAGTCCCGCAGGTTGGTCAACGGGATGCCGAAAAAGTACCTAAAGCCGTGGTTGTTGGGGTGGTGACAGTGGTCGTCACGGTGCTCACAGTTCAGGCCCAGGTGCCACTTACCTGGAAACAGCATCGACCAATCACAATCAATGGTACTAATACACACCTGTCTGACAGGTACTAATACACACCTAATGCTGAATGCATTGTAGTATTTTACACATTTGTTTTAAATTCCTTTCTTATGTGAGTCCATATGTTTCCTGTTTTCTACTGATGTTGATATATTGATAGGTTTTGGCTCAGATTTGGCCAGATTTTTCCCTGTTTACTGACGCTGACACAATAAAATTTGCTCACATTTCAGTTTTCTGTTTGGTTTTGGTTCTTAGTGCATATGCCATTTGCAGTGTGAGCCTGAGGCAGAGCAGTGAACTCTGGGTAACAGCGGTAAAACGTGGCTGTCAAACAGCAAAGACAGGCTGCTTTGTTCATCCTTATGATCTATTCGCTGTTTCTGACGTTGCTGTTGAGTCTGTTTTTACGACTCAACGCAGGATTTATAAAGAAGTGGCGTCTAATCTTCCCTCAGGATCAATACACTCAAACTGAATCAACATTTAATGATCGTTCATTTGTAAAATGATGTTTAATCACTTCATATTAATTACAGGGTTTCTGTACAAATAGAGGGCTTATGTACAGCAGTAGAAACACTTCAGGCACCAATTAATGTGGAGAGCATCCAAATGAACCAAAACACTTGTACATCTATTAACTGTTGGTCGTCGACGTACGTATATGGATGTTATTTATTATCAGCTGTAATTTTCACAGATATGGTAACAAAAAAGGACCAAATTAACCTGGAAAATGTACTGTTGTCTTTAACCCCAACAAATGTACAATGACTTTGCATCTACATCCATGTGTATCTGTCATTTAGTTGTATATTTAATTCTTATTTATGCTGTTTGTGTCCAAAGCAAACAGATGTGATGTTACCGTAGGTTTTTCAGCGTCCCATACCTCCAGTCTAAGGCCTATACGACACTAGGAGCTTTAAATAAACAGAAAAAGACAACTAATCAACAACTAAAACTTCATTATCAGTCCTAACAAGCGCTGCTCCAAGGATCTGAAACCATTCCAACTTAAATCTCTTAATGTGTCGGAGAAAATGAGCTCTGGTTCTAAAATCAATAGTCATCTCCTTTGTTTTGGATTCATTCAGCTGCAAATAAACGTCTTCATGTTATTTTAAAGGTACAGGGTGGAAGATGTGGACGATATGACTCCATAGACATGGCATAACCTTCATGATTCTACACTTTTCATTAACCCTTTAAGGACTACCATTATATGGTTTATATGGTGACTATTGGCTCAATAGCGCCCCAGAGTGGACTTCAAATATTAGCAGTTTTCCCTAAATTCACCAGATTTTTTAGAAATGTTTGTCAAGTCCAGATAGACAAAAAAGCCTCTTGGACCCTTACTGGGCACTCAACAGGAAAGCAGCCATTTTGGATTGAATACACAACTTTTGGTTAATTTTTGACATTTGTAGCCGTTTTATAAAGTCACTAAATTTAACCCAATGGTGAGTTTTCGTTGAATGCGGCATATCAAGTCCAGATGTACAAAAAAATCTCTTGAAGCCAGAACAAAATCCAACAGGAAGTCTGCCATTTTGGTTTGAATATGAATATTTTTTATCTGTTTTTGTAATTTCTATCCACTGCGTCTTATCAACTGAACCCAAGTAACTCCAAATTTGGTCAATGTCATCTCAATGATTTTGCGATAAAGTTATCCAAGTGGTGAGTTTTTATTGAAGCATACTTTCATATTGTTCAACAGCATCCTCTACAGCATTACAAAACTGTCTGAGCTAAACAGAAATGATCAGGTCAAAATCTACAAATAAAAACCTCTTGGACTCGTACCCTGAATCCAACAGGGAGTGCGATATGTAGGTTTAAATGTGCCATTTTTCAACAGTTTCTGCCATTTTTAGTTGCAGTTGAATGTCAAATGTTCCATCCCTGCTCGTGGCTTTAATTCTGACTTTATTTACTCATAAATGCTGTGTTTTTTTCTTGTTGTTTTATATATTTATCTCTGTGGCTCTAACCAAACTGTCCATATGGGATGTGAATCTCATTTACTGCCTTGTTCTTATGACTCTTTTATTCTTTTTATTCTTATGACTCATGCTTTTATGATCTTTTTATGGAATTTGCTCAGTGTTTTTGTGGGATTGTCATTGTTGCTGCTTGTAAAAGACTAAATAAACCAAACTGGGTGATGACAACCTCAAACTCACGTGTAATGATGTGACTCACCTGTGATAACGATGTGTTCCGGTTTATGAAATCAGACTTTATCTGATATTCCACAGTGAAACAGCTGAATTATTTAAGCTCATGTGTTATTAACAGAGGTGACCCAGCTCTGTGGAAGACAGTAGTTTGGTTTCTCCTCACCCTCTGCATTAATCTTTAAGCTACAATTGTTGCTTCCACAGAGTTTTACAGGAACAGAGCGACAAAAACCTCCATAAAGCCACCTTTTACGTCCGTTTGTTTTTGAGTCCACGCAGAAACAAGGCAGCGTCAGTTGGTGAAATAAGCGTACATTGCATCGTACCTATCAGAGCTGTGTCGTAGCCTTGTCGTTTGGCGATTGTGGCGAAGGTGAGCTCGTGGGTCGGAAGACCTCCAGACGCTGCATTAAATATGAAGACGCCAGGTCGGAGAGTCCCAGCGATACCTGTTAAAGAAAAACCAGACAGAAACATAGAAGTTTAACCCCATGGGATTCACCTGAACCGCCTTAAACTACTGCGATGGAGCCTGGACCATCCTGGTAAACATGTTGCCATCATAAAAACCTCAGAACTATCATAGTAAATGTCAAAGTTAACCCTTTAAGGACTCCCATTATAACAGGACTAGATTTATTTATGTTGTGTTTGCAATAAAAGTGCCATAAAATGTCTTTTTTGCCTTTTTTTTGCATCTTTTTTCAGGAAGAACTTAACTTTCAACATCTGTCCATTACTGATCATTAGTATATGAAAACAGTGTGTTATAGTAAAAAAATAAATAAATTGAGTCATTTATTATGAAAAACAATTGTAAATGTTCATAATGAAACTTTATGAGATTACATAAATAAAGTTTCACCCATTTTCCTATTTTGCCTATTTGTAATATTAATATTTCTTTCTGTTACTTTTTCTTACACTGACCAACACTAACACACAGTTTCTGAATCTGAATATAAAACACACTACACGTTTTCTTTTGTCTTCTCATTATGAACCCGTTTCCATAAATGATAAATGTCATTGTCTTTGATTCTGATGCAGATAATGGACGTTTTGTCTGAATGTGTTTAATAATTCAGGTTCAATGAACACAATCTAGTTCCACTTTCTGTTGAATCATTTCTCCAGCCTCTCCTTCAGGACTGAAGTAAATATGGACCTACAGTGCCGGCGTTTACGGGCCGTGTCTGATCATGTGTTGGCGGCGTTATGGCGACCTGATCGTATCGGGTATCGGCCTGTGAGGAACGCCGCCCTGCTGGGAGAACAGAGGCTGGACGCCGCCAGGTGGTGAGTCAGCTTCACCCCCTCCTGGGCCAGACGGTCGATGTGGGGAGTTCTGTAGAAACACAACATTTCAGAAGCAAAACGATGCAAATTTATACGAAAAAATGGAGAAAAAAACGGAGATATTCTCAGAGACTCTAGTGTCTGCAAACACAAGATAAACCCTGATAATGTCCTTGCTCTGTTGGTGTTTGCATTTGACTTTTCTCGTCCTCATCAGGGTTTTCCAGAAGTACTTAGCGATAATTAGCAGCTGCAAACATCAGACGTCACATTATTGGATGTAAATCATCAAATCAACATCATAAATCAATCTGTAATCATTTTAACACGTGAATAAGTGTCTGAACTGAGTAAAGTGAATGTGCAGATGTTAATGGATAATGAGTGTTTGCCTGAGGGTGGTGTTCCCGTAACAGCCCAGGTCTCCAATGCCCAGGTCGTCCACCATCATCAGGACAAAGTTTGGCCTGTTCTGGTCCAGAGGAGACACGGAGCAGACGGACGATAGAAGGACCAGCAGAAGAATGGACACCATCACCAAAACACCTGGAAACATCACCAACGCAACAAAAACAATGGTTATGGATGACAAGAGGACCAACAGAAGAATGGGTGCCATCATCAAAACACCTGGAAACATCACCGACACCCACTTCAGTGCTCCACGACAGCGTCATCAGTCGAGGTCATCAATAGTGATAATGTGTATTATTTCCCAGGAGGAGAAACCATATGTTGCTCCAAATAGAAAAGTTATTCTCAGTAATAGAAGCAGTTCTTGTAAGTCGCCCTAAATGGGAATTAATTTCTGTTTTCTTTTATTTATGTAAAAATCAGAGGCAAATATTGTAGTTTTTACTTTGACTATTGTTCTCTGACAGTTTTTCATCACATTTACATCCAAATCTGTTGATTTAGTCTCCTTCATGAGTCAAGACGGACATAATCCTGAATAAACATAAGTGAAATTTGTCTAAAATCAGCTTTTTATGTTTGCTGGACAGTAAAAAAGGTTTCATTTGGAATTAAGGGACAAAAAAGTGGCTTGTGGCATGTTTTCATTGACTAAAATATTGAACAGTGCCATGATATGATGACATTTTAGATAAAACACAGTTATTTTACCAACAGGTGGAGGCATGTAATAATTCAGGGCAAATAAGTGGGAAAAGTCCCAAGTTTACGAGAAAAAAGTTGTATTTCTGAAGTAAATTTGCAGAAGAAAAATCCAATATTTTCAGATCTCTCTTCTGAAGTCATATTTTTACATGCAAAACTCCAATATTCTCCGTGATTTAAGTGGTAAAATTATAAGAAAAACTCACAAATATATAAAAATATACTCTCAGTCTCAATTAATGAACCTTTATTATTACAAAACCTCTCAGAAAGTGTAATTATTCTTTATTTCATTTGCATCTTTTGCTGTTTTCCAGCAGCTCAGCTTTGTTTGATGGCTTGTGACCATCCATTTTCCTCTTGATCACATGTAGAGATGCTGATTTTAGAAAGAATTGCAGTTGTCTCTTAATTTTTTCCGGAGCTGTATATTTAGTTTTTTGTTTTTTTTAATAAGCTTTGAGCTGGAATTAGTTTTTCATTATTGATGTATTTGTGCTCATATCATCTCTCCTCTTCTTTAAGATAAAAATTATAATAAAATAAAACTCAAACATAAAACTAATAACAGGCCTATTTCTGAGCAAAAAAATACAATACTCACTTAAATGCGTTAATGATCTGAAAAATTACAACATTGTCAGGGTCAATTTATCTACGTTTTGCTGACAATATCTGCCTGTTTTTTGGTTAAACTTTTAAATGCAGAATATTTACCTATAGAGGAGTATCTTCAGTACAATATGGCTCATTTCCTCCTCATAAACAGCAAGTTTTGCGGGATTTTCATTTAATTTTCAACTCCAGAGTCTGAGTCCGAGATATCCATCATTTAACCAAACCCAAAACAGGTAAAATATGAGTAAAATATGAGTAAAATAAGTTAAACAGGTGAGTTTAAAGTTTACGTTCAGCTCCTTTGACAGAACATGGACGACACTTCCGCGTTCGAAGTCTCGCGATATTTTCAACAAGTTGGTGGCACTTCCGGTTTTACTTTTTTAAAAAAAAGAAAGAAAATGAATTACAATAAGAACATATTAATGAAAGCTAGTTAGAACACAACTAAAATTAAATTAAATACAATTAAAAATTAAGATTTAAAAGTTGAAAAGTAAAAATGAGTCTATTCAAAGAAAGGCAATAACACAATACAGATGATTATTAATTAAAAATAACAAGAAATGAATGAAAAGTATTTCAGACAAATAACAAAGTTCAAAAAAATTAATTAAAAGACGTCTGGAGTATTTAAAAAAAATATGGGAAAAATACGGTAGATTAATTTAATTCAAAATCTAAAAGAAAGTCAGAAAAAAGGAAAAAATAAAAAAGAAAGTAGAAAAATAAAATATGAATAAGGATTTAACTTCGAATGCAATATTTAAAGTCAGGATAATATGAATGAAAAAAGAAAGTAAATAAAGCGAATATTTAATTTCTAAAGAAAAAAAATATTGAAAGAATAAATATCAATAGAAAATAGAAAAGTAAAAAGGTGACCTTGGACTGAATAAAGACAAAACCAAACAAGGTAAAGAAACAGTTTTATAATGAGAAATTTAAAGGGAAAAAATTAATAGTATTTAACATCCAGGGTTTATTCTGTAACAGACTCAATAAGTCTAATATTAAACTGAAGAGTCCTTTAAAGTAGTATGACAGATGAAGAAGAGGAGGAGGAGCAAGAAGAGGAATAAAAGGAGGAGGAAGAGGAATAGGAGGAAGAGGAGGAAGAAGAGGAGGAGGAAGACAAGGAGGAGGAGGAGGAAGACGAGGAGGAGGAGGAGGAGGAGGAGGAGGAAGAGTAGTGTGGAGAAACACTGGCATCTGTTGTTTGGGTGAAGAACTGCAGAACCACAGAGGAGAGGA
>JAPQRQ010036560.1:0-11536 GCA_037367365.1 Apogon talboti | reverse complement strand
TGGAGGTGGTGGAGGTAGAGTGCAGGAGGCAGATCAGAGGGAGGTGTCAGTGGGTTACTGCGCACCGAGAGATTCACCCTCTTTTCCTTCCGTGGCAGAAGAAAGGGAGGCAGAAACAAAAGGAGCTGTCTTTTGAATGGTCGCTGTGCTGGATTGGACTGTCAGAGCTTCCTCCTAACAACCTCACTTAGCTTGCTGCACCCACTCCCAGACACTTCCTTACTATATGTCTCTGTTTCGCTTTTTTCCTCTCCCTCTGTTCCCCTTTCTGAACACTACAACAGCATAAGTCGACTGTGGCTGATTCTCAGATTACCACAAATCGTCAGTGTGACAGACAAAAAAAAAAAATCTGGATGTATTTTAACACAACAAACAGTGCGTCTCAATTTTTTTCTGTTTTCTTTTCAGTCGAAGACCAAAGACGTATGCAAGTACAGTGAAAAGAAACACATGTAATGCAAATTCCTGCAGGTTAAAGTGGAGAACAGAAACACTTTCAGAGCTGGAAGACTCTAAGAATCAATGTAAACAGACTTAAATACATTCCCCAATAACATTAATGCTACAAATGACCCATGATGCACCATTCTTACTCTCTCATCATAGAAGACAGCAAGGTGAATGTCATGCCATCAGCTTAAAGAAGGCTTAATGCATCTGAAGTTTGCAGTAGAGTCTATGTCATGCAGAATCAACCACAGGCACTGAAAATGTCCTGATCAGGATCTTGGTGATTACTGAATATGTTACTTTCTGTAAAAAACTTACATGATGAATGTAACCAATTAACATTACTATGCAGTACTGTGAATGATATACGATATTAGAATTTTTCAGCAACAGTAATGACTTGTAACATGTTCCATTACTTCTGAAAGGGTAAATCTCAGTCCTATTCCATGCAAAAATAACCTTCCCAACACTACACTTGTGCAGACTTTACCTTAACCCTGCTCCATCTACATATATGTCTTTAGGCCAATTAACCTCTACCCTCTTTCTGGAGGCGTTCTGACTTTCCAGGCCCGTTGCGAAGACAAGAGGAGGATGATAGTAGGAACCCTTTGACCTTATGACAGGAGCCCACAGAGAAACAGACTGCCAGAGACAAACAGAGCCATGGGGTGAGTGTAATGAATATGCTGCCCCCTATGGTGGGGATGACCTTATAAACAACAACAAACTGTCACTATGGCCAGGCCTGCTGGGAGCTGCCCTCTGTGCAAGGGCAAATGGCCTGGAATTCACAGGACAGGACTGCATATGCTCACAGAAGAGACCGTTACAGATATCACAGCAGAGTTTACTGTGCACTCAGGGATCAGTCAAACTCAATGAGAAATGAAGCGTTTCCATTCATTCATTAATCAGCCGACGCCACCGCATGAGCTCTGCGTTGAATACGGCACGCATCATTCATTTTTTATAAGCTCAGGAAGCCGGCGCATTTACCTGCATAAGTTATTTGTCGTTTTTTTTTTTACCCAGGTTGATCATCAAACGTCTCATCGATGCTGATGTGGTAAATGCGTTCTGACTGCGACGTGTAACCCTAAGTGAACGCTTTTATTATACGAGACAAGCTACGCTCGCAATCTGTGTGATCTCAGCCAGGCGTTGGGAATCAAACGGCGGAGGAGAGACATCGTTGCGTTTCAAGGGGGGACTTTCATGTCACCATGAAGGAGACGGGGAAGAGGGGAGGCGGGTTAGAAGTCAGAGCGAGGCATATGGCGTCGTGAATTTCGGGCGATGAGAACTGACAGGTTAACTGAACATTTGGCAGGGGGCAGCGAGTGGTCGGGCTGCACAGGGAGAGGAGGGCTAGATGGGAGGAATGTGTGGGTTTTTGTACTCGAGTGTGTGTCTGTGTGCTTTAGGTGGGAGGGGAAGGTGGGGAAGGTTGTTAAACACTCCCATCTGTTCGTATCCCGAGGCGCCACCAGGACAGTTAGCTACCGTCTTATGCAGATGAGGTGTTGCTGCACCGGGTCCTTCCACTTACTGCGAATAAATAATTATATAAATACGTCGTGAATAATAGGAATGGCAGGATGGGAAAACAAGGAGCAGCGGGGTCAAACTGTTTCCAGGGAGCGTTTGCTTTTTACCTTCCTATGATCACAGTTGCTTGAGGATGTGTGAGCGCTGTAACTATGTTCTCATTAGGGTTTGTCTTCCTCTGGGTACCGGCTCAGTCCCAGGAGACAGATCTGCTTAACAGGGGTCCTCTATGCACACTGACATGCATCATATGAGCTATGGAGGAAAGCTTAGCAATAGAGGTAATACTGATTGTGTCAGCGCTGCTCTGCTCTGGTTTTTGCAGGTGAGATAGATTTGGAAAGTAGAGAATAAGGCCTGAGCAAAGTTTTTTGGATGGATTTAGGCTGATATAATGATAAAAAGTAGGGAAATCTCTGTTTTGTGGTTTTCTTTCATACAGTCCCAGTAGTGATGTCACGTTGAATGCCACGTCCTTTGCTTTTATTGCCTGTTTTACTGCATGTTTTTATACGTATTGTACTTAATTTTCAAATCTTGCCTATTAGTTTTATTTTATCCTGTTGTTGATATACAGCCCTTTGGTCAACTGAAGCTGTGTTTAAATGTGCCACATAAATACATATGACTTTACAGCAAAAGTGCTATAAAGATACAGTACGCATAGAGATAAAATACAGACAAGAAATACGTGAATCAATAAGAGAACAGGTTATTTTGATAAAATCCAAAGGCATACTCAAACAAGCAAAATAGAAACAAAATAGTATAAAAAGTCTGAAGAAAAAAGACAAGACATCAAAAAAATCAAGCAAGTGGCAACATATAAACTGAAAATCAACTATTTAAATGCATTAATTCTAGCAAAAATGGATCTATAAGAGGAAATCTGATTAAATTATGATACAACACTCATCTTCTGTCTTGTCGTCCATGTCAACACTTACTGAAGTCATTTTTTTACTGGATTTTGTTCAGTTTTAGGTGAAAATATTCACTTCCTGGTCACGGCGGCCTGGTATGAGGCTCCAGAAACTTGAAATGAGGCTGCGCTCTCATTGGAGGATTAAAGATTCACCCCTGGTCAGCTATTTCCACGCCCTGGAGCCAATTACAATTGTTTTTATTTTCTTGTCTTAATGTGATTGGATGACTTTCACTGTGTTGCCAAGTGGACTGGAGTGAGATTCCGACACTTTCAGGACTCCAGAATGAACACGAAGCTGATGATTTACCTGCTTTAAAGGTCACAGATAATGAAGTTTAGCCCTGTTCAGGCTGTTACACCAACGTTTAGTCGCCTCCACCTCTGGGTTTTACATGAAACACCAAACGCAACTTGGCTGTTTGGATAGGTAGATAATACAGGACTTAATCATGACAGCAGAATGGTGGTCAACTGGGTGGGTTTGCCTCATGAGCTACGGGCACTATTTTGTTTTTCCCTAAAATACAGGCTTATTAACAGTAGTATAATTAACTGACTGAAACATTAAAGTTCATAACTGCTGTGGTCATAATCTTCTTTACCACAAGCCACCACTGGAAGAAACACAAAACAGAATCAATGAGAAAATAGATTATTTTGATTAAATCCATTGGCGCAAGCAAGTTTATTATTATTGTTATTTTTTTAATTTAACATTCATTTAACCAGGTAAAGACCCATTGATCACATTTGCAAGAGCGACCTGATCTAGAGGTCAGCAACACACATCATACAACAGATCAAGTCTAAAAGACAGATTAAGAACAATAAATTAAAATAAACAACAGGACTGTATAGGATTGTAAACAATATGGCGTTTAAAGTGCACTTGTTGAGGTTGCAGTGACAGTTTTAAAAACACAGGCGTTGTTCAGTGGAATCTTGTCTGTTATTTAAGATAGTGTGAAAAGTCACATATGTAAGCTAAACGTGAGCTAAAGGTGGTTATGTTTGCAAGTAAAAGGCTGAAGAAAACAACATTATTGGAAAGGAAAGATCCATAAATTAACATCCACATCAGAGAAAAAACTTCCTTTAATTCTAGGCTGATGTTTGGGATAGACAGCCATGAGAGGACACATCCAGTACATGCAAAGTGGGTGAAAATCACCTCCATCCACCACCACATATGCAGGTGTTTCCACGGCCTTTAATGCCTCTGCGGTGTCTTTAACATCCTCACCTCCTCTGACTCTAGCCTCCACTTTTACAGATCTAATGGGGGTTTTCAGGGGTAATTGAGGGAGATTCTGGCATCGCCCACATCTCTGCTCTTAGATACAGTCATGTCATGTGTGTGGCTCCTCTAAACGATCGCATATTCAAATGAGGATAAGGAGCTTTCGATGGAACGGGGGGGTCGGAGAGAAAATAGTTGAAGAAGTGGAGGAAGGAAAGCAAAGCCTGCGCTGATTTGAATCTGGTAAACTGTCAGAGAGAGGGATTACCCCGCCAAATCCCTGGCGAAAATAGAGGCCCAAGTTATTTACTAGCCTTACAACCAGCTGCAAACCATCTGTACTTAATTGTAAGACACAAACTTTATGAAGATCAACTGGGGATTTGGCCACAAAGCCTCTTACGCTGCTGAATTGGTGTCCCTGCTTCGAGGGAGAGTAAGGGAGGGTGCTCTAGACATGTCACATGTGCTTTGGAGGACATGGACTCGACTGCTTAGTATGCACAAGTCCCATTAACACAGAGAAATATGCATTAGACTGCGTCAGAATAAGAATTGGCTGACAAATTTAAAAAAAATGAATGGATGCTTTGTAAAGTCCATAAAGGGTTGTTTGCACTGATGTGAGTTTATACAAAAAATCTGCACTTATTTAGATCCAAATGCACAGATAACTGGAATCAGAACTTTTAATTGGCTGAAATGTACCGTTTTCTAGCACGAGGCCCATCATTTAGCCATGTAAGTGGCCTAGTAACCTACACTTAGTCATGGAAATCAGCAGAAGGATAATATCTTAAGGGGCCATAAGCCACAGGTTCAGGACAAAACCTGCATGTGGCATTGTTTAATGTAGGTCGTTCTCCATTATGTTGTTCTTGGCAGCCGTCTGAAGACAGGAGATAAGAGGTCCTGTCCAAGCCACTGAATGGCAGGTAGCCAGCGTAATCCTATTTAACAAGATCTGGGCTGAATCTGGGGTGGGGCGAGTTGGTGGGGTCACGCGAGGAGCCCGGCGGGGTCAAGTTGTGGCTCTCTGGGCGTTTGGTGTTTATCAAGACAAAGCGAATCACACCTCGGGGTCTGTGTCAATCCCTAATTAATAAAGTAATGAAATAAACCCTAAAGAGCTAAAGACAGATGAACCAAACTGAGCCACAACATAAAATACTTCAGGTTTTGTTGTTTTTGTTGAAGAAAAAAAAAACAACATGGAAGGGATTTCTTTCATAACGTCACTTCTAAGAAACTCACAGTCGGGTCACCCAAGAATAAATATGGAAGGATCTAAGCCGCCGGCCGCTTTAACTTATTTATTTTCTTCCACCGCACTAATTCCTCCCATCTCCATATGTTAAGCGGTGGAGAGGGAGGGGGCGTGTGCGTGTTTATGGGTGTGGGGGGTGTCAGGGATTAGGCCTTCCTGTCCAGACATACGCTTCGTGTAATCGTGTTGGATTGGCTGGTCATTGTGCGTCGATGCATCCAGTGTGGATCTGTGGGCCTCAGCGCGCCTTTTCCTGACCTTAACAACCACCCTTGAACATCTACTGTGACCCCACCCCCACCCTACCCACCTCACCCACACCTCCTCAACCTGACTGCATCTGACCAGGGAACTATGGATGGGACACACTGTAAACTGCTGGACAATAGTATAGTAAAAAACAGAAAAAAAATACTTATGTAAATGCTGTGTAAATTCATGTTTTAGTTACAGGTGGTTACCTATTTCAACTAGAGGCATGTTTTTGCTTCACTTAAATGTGTTTATTTAATCTTGTTTATTTTAACACGTGGACAAAATGAACAAATGATTCATTAAACACAGGCTTCTTTAACTCTTAAAGACTGAGACTGATTTTTGTAGTAACTTCCAAAGGACTTCAACCTTTCCTAAGTGATTTATCACCATTTATTATCACATTATCCTCTACATTTTGCATTTTTCATTCAAAATCAGGTATTTTCCTATATTTAATCACTGACCATGTAGATGTACATAAAAGCTCAGAGTAAATTCAAAGGTTATTATATCAATACAGAGAAAAGTGAAGGAAAAGTGATATTTTTCAGCAAAATATATTATTAATTAAATGTAAGAAACTATCTTCATCCACTGTCATTTATCAATGTGGGTTTTACTGGTGAATTAATGTTGTTGAAATTTCCACGTTCACTGCGGAGCCTCTGAACGTCCAAATGGCTCATATCTGATGACCATGAAAAGATGACAAACTGCATTTTACACCAAGTATTTACATGTATGGGTAGGATTAGTGGATCAACAGGTATTAAACATCTTATATCAGTAGATGCTTTTGGTTGAGGGTGGCTGTTTAGGTCTGTTTGAGGGTTAAAATTGTTAGTTTTGTGGGTATTATTATATAACTGAAATATTAAGAATAGTCATGAAAGTTCACTCATGCATAAGTTCCCTTGATTTGTAGAATAGAAACTGGGTTGTGATGGTTCGTCAGTTTTAAAGAGGATTTTTGGAAAGTTTTGGAAAGGCTGCTCTAAAACAATGCAAATTAATGCAGATGACTAAAGATATTTTCTATTCAATGCCCTTTAAAGAGTCTTAGAAGAACATGTTCTGCATCATAAACTCTATAAACACTAATCCACCTTCAACTGGTCACTTCTATTAACACATAAACCCCGTGTCCACCTTAAATGGCTGCAGCTCACTGTGACACTTGTACTGTTTGTCCTCACGGTCACATCCCAACCTGACTCCCACCCCTTCCTCATGCACATCATCTCTCTCCTCTGCTATCAACCCCCACCTCCTCCACCTCTCCTCATTAGCAGGTATAATCCCTGAAGGCCCATCTGCCAGACGCCAAAGCCACAAAACACAGAACAAACAAGGCTGCAAGAAACTGGCCATTATGGGGACTCGTTGAATGGGTGGAGTGACGGTGTGTTTGCTCAAACCCTGCACAGACACACAATAGTGCAACTACAGAGCTGCTATTTTCACACAGATAAGGAACTATTTGAGCTCGGGGAGAGTGATTGTGGGCGATGTGAGCGATGCACCTGCCTCTGGTGAGGACAGATGTGTGTATGTGGACAGCAGTAACACCCCACCCCACCCCACCCCACCCTTATCTGGACTAAAAAATATAGGCCAAGTATTGTAACCCAAGTTTGTAAAATATACACAATGCTGCAAACAGCTGCAACCAACAGACATCCATTTTTATTTCGTCTGCTGTTTGTCCTCAGCAAACAGCCACCGGACCTGGACTGACTGATACACATTCACTTACTCACGAGGGCGAAACCAGGCATTAAAGCATCACTTTGTCCTTTGGCTACACAGTTTCTAAAGGGCCTCTAACGCATTAATAATGCATCACTTCACTAAATGTTCCCTTTTTTTTTCCATCCTACGAGCTGAAAAAAGCCAAGCTAAGAATTGAGAATAAAAACACAGAATTATACTTTGTTTGTCTGTGGTGATCATCTCATCTTTTCACCGTTAACTGAGAACCAGCTCTGTTCCAACAACACAGACTAGCTGACACAAAATGGCTGCCTTGGACTGAAAGAGGCAGAAAGCCAGAGCAGCAGCAGCCGCAGCAGCCGAAACACAGCAAACCTTTTACCGGCCTCCCTCTCCCCTCACTCTTATTGAAGGCAGATTATCAAATCACCACTTGATTGCTTTCCTACCCCCCCCCCACCCCTCCTCTAAAAGAGTGCTAGAATATCACCGTCACAGAGACATTCGGGGTTGCGGTGACCCCCAGGCCGCCAAACGGGGATTACATTGCGGAAATGTAATCCTGGTTTGGGGGCTAAAGGGATAAAGGCACTGGAAGAAACATTGTAATCAGGAACGTCTACACCCCAAGAATCAGACAGCAGGATAAATCCAAGCACAGATTTATCCACAATGTCAATTAGAACATATGTTGGGCCACATTAATTGATGCTTGACACACTTGTGTTTGTTACGCAAGGACAGACAACACTTTAAATGCACTGAAATCTGTGTTAACAGCACAACACCAACCTCCTTTTTGCAGAATTTATGGTACACAGTACTTAAATACTGCACATTTTTGCTTATAAGTGCATGAAATGAGGTGAAATTCAACAACGCCGATGTGCAGTGTCTGTGTGCATCTAAATGGCTGCACAAGGTCACATGATCTGGCCTCCATTTTGAAGTGTTATGCATGTGAGCCTGCACACCTGGGACTCCCAAAGATGCACACACACACTCGCAGACATAACCTCAAACTAACATCGAGTGCACAGAGGTGAATGCGTATAAAATCCAAGCAAAAAGTAGGGGGTAAAAAAAAAAAAAAAAACACTGGCTAACGTACAGTGAGCTTAATAGCTGTTGAGAGAGAGGAGCTTATCTTCCCACCACAGCTAATATGAGCTTCTCAATTAGATGAAAGGCTCTCTCCTTTTCTCTAATTTTTTTGTTCAATTTCTCCAGGCAATTTATTTAGGGTGGGGGGAAAAAAAAAAAAACTGAGTGGAACCCGGGCGAACCGTATTGGCCAAAAGCATGACGAGTCATAGTACGGTTCAGCCAATCAGGTGGAGCTGACAGCGTTAACTCAGGCCCTCAGCAACAACACGACTATTTACTGTATGAGAAAGAAAATGTATTTGGGGTTTAGCACCAGTCATGCAAGAAAACACACTCACAACTATGTTAAATCTGACTATTTTCATGCATAAATAGTACAGATTTTTTTTGTACAGTCATTTACAATCAAATATAAAATGCACATGTGAACAAATCTCTGTAATTCTATTATTTTATTTCCAAATGCTGCAAATAAAGTGGTAGCACCTAACATGCTAATTAAACATGTTTCCTTTGCTTCTGAAGCCACAGAGATATTTTTAGAGATCATTCTGCATTCTGTATTATGGATTAGCTGGGATTATGCAAAGGAAGCTTCATGCGTTCACTTATCAGTTTAGTTTCTTTGTCCTCTGAATTATTTTTACACAGACTCCCTCCGTATTGTATCTGTCTTTATCGTTGCCAAGTGGAACCAAAGGATTATGCAGGCATTTCCAAAAAATTAGGTTTCCTCACCTTAGACAAAATAATGTAAAGCATGGCTGAAATAAATGTTTCCTTTAAGGCTTTTTAATGCAAAGTGAAATTCATTTGTATTCAGTACATTATTTATCTGACATAAAATACAGAAAAATTATTTAGATATTTAAAAGCATAATATGTGTGTAAAAGGTTGCAAGTTTTATGGTATTATTTCAGATAGATCCTTTATTATCAAACAATTTCATGTTGTATTTTATTAAACAGATTTCTAATACATATATATCTATTGTAAATTACATTTTTGTCACAGTAAAAATAAATAAATGTGAATAATTTCCTGTTTTGCAAATTACAAATTTAGATGAAATTCTTAAATTAAATTAAATCTCAACATGTGCATATTTACTTTTCATATTTGGAAAAAACATCTACACGCCCATGGCATGTTTTCAGTTTACTTACTTAAAATAAAATCGTAAGAATAAAATGGGGTTAGAATTAAAACTAAAATAATTTCTTCAAGCGAGAATCAGCACAGACTGTCTTTACCCAGGCCTCCCAGACCTTTCTCACCATCTGCTCTCACATCCTCTTATTAGAGTCAAGGTTACACATCACTTCTTGAAAAATACTGCTGCAGGAGAGTAGCGCTACATGACAGGGCACCTGGGCAAAGATGGGTGAGGTGGGAGGGAGGCAAAAATCCCAGAATGCTCTCTGCATTCAGCATGCATTGCTTGGGGATATCACTTTGACGGCTGCCCAAGACATCCATCTATCAAGGTGATTTCCCATCTCCCATTGGAAATACCTTTCCATGGGTCACCTTTATAGTAGCATCAGCTCACCACTGAATTAATTCACTTCATTATTCGTAGTTTTGATTAGCATCATGGAACGAGAGGAGGACTCTTCATCGCCATTATCCTCTCGCTGACGTGCGGGGACACCTAAGGTTAGAAACACTGTCTTAAGTTCTGTGCACGTCTTCGTTTTCAGACACTCAATGTGGATCATTTTCCCACCTTCTTGCACCGGGAAAAGAGGAAATAAACACAAACATTAATCTACTGCAGGGCTGTCAAATTCATTTTAGTTCAGGTTCCACATTCAGCCCAATCTGACCAGTAAAACAATAACATGAGAATATATAAATAATGCCAACTCAAAACCTTTCCATGTGTTTTAGAGTGAAAAAGTAAAATTACATGAAGGAAATGTTTACATCTACAAACTATCGTTGAAAAAAAAAAAATCTGAACAACAATGGAGAAACTGAAATTTGTTATGAAAAAATAATTGCAATTTTAACAATATTCTGCCTCAGTTTATCATTTGCACATGTGCATTACAAATTACAGATCACAGTGGATCTACAAACATTTAGTAACAGGCAGAATATTGGTCAAATTCCACATAGTTTTCTTAAGGCATTTCAGATTCATCATATTTGTTTAGGTTATTCACATTTTTTATGGAAGGATAGTTTGTACATGTAAACATTTTAATGTAATTTTCCTTTTTTTTTACATTAAACAAAGAGAAAAAATTGTAGTTGTCATCATTTATAGGTTACTATCAGAGTATGTTGCTAGCCTGACCCACTTGAGATCACATGTGGGCCCTGAACTAAAATTATCAAAAATTTTTTGCATTTCACAAATTCATCCCACAGGCCGGATCGTAACCTTTGGGGGGTCCGGTTTTGGTCCGCAGGCCGTAGGTTTGACACCCATGAGCTGCTGTTTTCACTGAGTGTTAACTTGTTCAGTTGAGCAGCAGGAAAGAAAATCTATCTCTGGAAAATAAAATAAAATAATAGAATGAAGCACATTTAGGGCCCACTGAGCCGTGATTCATTGGAACCGTAAAATGTCTGTGTCAACGGGGGGGGGGGGACTGGCGTGGACTCGCACAAACAAACACGCGTTAGTCGAGGTGACGCGATGATGTCAAATGACATTTAATTTCTTGCCTGTCCCTTGTTATAAGAATGTGAGGATGTGGAGCTGAGGGCCTGCGCGTCATGAGTCTGCATTAAAACTCAAGTCATGATTTTTTTTTACCCCCCCTTTTTGCTTCTGCTCACTTCCATGATGTTAAAATGCAGCACAGACAGGGATGGAGAGAGAGCGGGTGAGGGATGGAGGCTGTGAATAGACAGAGTGAGTGGCATGCATGGACAGCCCCTCTGTCTCTCAAAGACACTGCAGCAGCTGCATGCACGCGATAAGAGCAGCCATTCACAGCCAACTCCCCCTTTTCCTCCTCCTACGCACCAACACACACCAATACACCCCCCCCCCCCCCC
>JAPQRQ010036559.1:0-11538 GCA_037367365.1 Apogon talboti | reverse complement strand
GGGGGGGGTTGGCATGGAACCCCTGGATTAGGACCAAGAAATAACAGAAGCGCTGGCTGGTGTGACTGTAGTAAACACTGCCATCTGCTGGACAAATCCAGTCCATACACTACAGTTTGAGAGGCAAACCTCATGCTGTTCACGTCAACATACCTTTACCTGGATATAATCTGAAAGGGTTAACAATGTGTGCATACAGAGTTTAGTACTTTGATGTAATTCACAGTGTTTCTATGATATAATGTAATAATAATAATAATAATAATAATAATAATAATATATGATGAAATACATTTGTGTATAAATGAACTTTCCAGATCATTTTTACTCCAGATCTGCATTGCATCATATTTTTGATTTTAGAACAGATAAACCCACCTTTGAACATATATGAACTTCACAAAAGCATTGAAACCGCACATAGAATACAAAATAAAAAGCTTTTCCTGAGAGTTTACTGGCTGATTGGTTCCCTGTCAGCAGTAAAAGAGTATATTCCTACCCCAGCCTTTCACTCTAGATCGATCGATCATCGATAGAACGATCATCAGACCACCGCATTTAATGATGAAATAAAATATTCTGCATATCAGTGACGACATAGTTATTGGGAATGGATGCCGTAAAGTATATAAGGGCGGCCGTGGCTCAGATGGTAGAGCAGGTCGTCCAATAACCGAAGGGTTGGCGGTTCGAATCCCGCTCTGTCCGAGTCATGAGCTGTTGTGTCCTTGGGCAAGACACTTCACCCACCTGCTGCTCACTGGTGTATGAATGCGAGTGAATGTTCGGTGGTGGTTGGAGGGACCGTTAGGCGCAAATTGGCAACCACGCTTCCGTCAGTCTGCCCCAGGGCAGCTGTGGATACAAAACGTAGTTTACCACCACCAGAGGGTGAATGTGAGAGTGAATGAATAATGGATCCATTGTACGCACTTTGAGTATGCGCTAATAGAAAAGCGCTATATAAATCTAATCCATTATTATTATAACAAGAATGATGAAATAATTACCAAGGAAATGTCTTTCACAGGTCAGTGTAAACATGCAGATAAATTCTGAAATATTAGCAAAGTACAATGACAACAAACTCCTCAAAAATCGATATACATTTGTAAAAATCCCCTAACAGTGGGAAGCAGATGGTTAGAAGTGTTTTCCACTGCTACCATTAACCATTAAACCCAGGCACTTGCTTTGATAATCATTTTCACTGCTAATTAGTCGACCCAGTGATGACACCGTGAGAAAAGAAATGTATTATCTGTGGTTCAACTCTGCAGACGTACATATTATATAAGAAAAATACCATATTAAAAGTGAAGTGTTCAAATTCCAAGGTTCAACAACACAACACAGACGTACAGAGCAAGTAACAGCATAATTATCGATAATGGTATAAATTGTTTTATAATTATTTTAAAGCAATAATATTCTCTACAACTGTGCTTCATCAGGAAACATTCATATAATACACAGAAGAAGAAAAAAACATTCACAGTATCTTTTCCTGCATCTTAGAATAAGGCCTGTCATAATAATTACATTATTGTGTAATAATTATGGTGATGGTTCAGGTTGTCCTGATCATTTTATAGAATCATGATCCTCATTATTACATTACTATGTTTACATTTATTTCAACTGTTTTTCGTTTGACAGGTGTCCTAAAAACATCGTCTTGTGTGAAGTCGCATCCCTTTCTTCTTAGTGGGATAATAAATAAAGTCAGTATGACTTTATGACTACTTTTCCTTACTTTCTATTAAATTATGACATTAATAAATGATTAAAACAGTGTTGTATTGTTTTTAGTTGCTAAATAGGAGACAGAAATCATAAGCACAAAAGTGACTAAATGTTTAGATATCTGTTGGAAAAAGTCAGATCTACCTACAATCCATAATACTGTAGGCATGATTGTATTGTATTATGGTATTATCATTTTTGCTCTGTGATGTTTGAATGGGAACGACATCTGACAGTTTTTTTTTTGTTTTTTTTTTGCTGCAATATATAATAAAATATAAAATTAAGGTACCACATATATTTGTATCAGAATATCCATAATATTTGTATTTTGTATAATATTTATTTGTCTATTTATTTCCTTTTACACTGAGAGAAAATGAGTGGAATGATGGTCTGTTCTGTTCATATGAAGGGGTGGGTTTGGGGTACACTCTATGTATTTTATTTCAAAACAACACTGTACAATACTGACCGCTTCATATGTATACCAACATTCAGTATAGATTTTATTTTAAAAAGTAATGTATAGATGTCTACATCTATGAGCGTCATCCACATACTACATTGGCCTTCACTTGTTCTGAAAGTGTGACAGGCCTCCTGTGCCCAGTTATGGTTACTAATTTTGGATTGGACAGTATCCATTTTAGGGAGGAGTTTAGTGAAGGGTCAGTTCACTCACTGAAAAATTAGGAGCAGGTTCACAATGAAACATCTCTTCTAATCTTTGCATAACAGCATGAACTGAAATCAAGCCGCCTTTTAACAAACTAAATGAAGCACAGAATGAGACATTCTCCAACACCTTTGAAAACCAATAATGATGAATCATAGTACGACACACACCTCTCATTCCTTTGTTTCATGTGCCATCTGTTTGTGCCTCTTCCCCCTCAGGCCCTCACCTGCCGGAGGACGACTGCAGACGAGACCAGATCTGGCAGGAGCTGAAAGTGAAACGGTAAGCTAAAAGAGTTTCAGTGGGTGGAGGTTAACTACAGTGGAGATGGAGAGATGGAGGAGCTTTAAACCCAGGTAAAAATAGACCTGGCCATCTCAACAATCGCACATGATTTGCTCTGGCACACCAACACTCCAGTGAGTACATACAACAGATGAAACATGTACCTGAAAATAGAATTAGAAGGCGTTAGAAGAAGCAGACCTTTTAATTGGCTGAAACCTAAAGGCACTGATCTCAATTTTCTGGACGTTGCAGCTCTTACTTGTGCTCTAAAACATGACACAGCTACTGATTGCCGTTATTTCTTGAGGTCACTACTAGTACATGTATTCATGTAGCAGAGATACAAGATGAGGCATCAGTACCAGTGCAGGTCAATGATAGAAGATGGGAAATAGTCCTCATCCATTATCTTCATCTCTGCAGACTGTGGACAGGTTCATGAGGACGAGTGGACAGAGAGGACAGAGTGAACTGAATGGACGGAGTGGACTGAGAGGACTGAGTCGACTGAGTGGACTGAGAGGACTGAGAGGACTGAGTGGACTGAGTGGACTGAGTGGACTGAGAGGACTGAGAGGACTGAGTGGACTGAGTGGACTGAGAGGACTGAGAGGACTGAGTCAACTGAGTGGACTGAGAGGACTGAGTGGACTGAGACGACTGAGTGGACTGAGTCAACTGAGTGGACTGAGAGGACTGAGTGGACTGAGAGGACTGAGTCAACTGAGTGGACTGAGAGGACTGAGTGGACTGAGACGACTGAGTGGACTGAGTCAACTGAGTGGACTGAGAGGACTGAGTGGACTGAGATGACTGAGTGGACTGAGTGGATCGACAGACTGATCTCAAGAAACCACGTTGTAGGTCATGTCAGTTCTTATGGTATTTGCCATGTTATACCTGCACTTTTTCAACCTTTTGCATGTTATTCAACACCATTTGATCACGTGTCAATTTACGGCAAAATTTACGGTTCACATAACCCTAACCGTAACCCTAAGCTGGTGTGAACATACATGCAGAAAGCTTATAATGTGTACAGATAACAGTGTGTATTTATGTGAGTCATGATATCACATTGGCATCGAGTATAGTGTTCGAGTTGTTGGGCTGTAAATACAGTATGGATGCTACATAGATAGAAATTCATGCAATTCTACTGTATTAACCACATAATGTTTAATAACATAACAATTTTTGCACATTTATTCATGCATATTTCTTTAATTATCATATTGATAATATATTGTGTAGTATACAGTATATTGTACAAATTGCTGTTCTAATTATGTTTGAGCGCTTTAATATGTATATTTGTGTATATGTATATATTCAGAGTGATAGATGTTTGTATATTTAGAGCTTTTTATATAGATGTATATAAGCAATTTTTTTTTCTTTTTCCTTTTTGTTGTATTGATAATTTCCTCCTAATTTTTATTATACTTGAATGGAGCAACTGTGACAAAGCTCCACCTGGGAATAATAATATTTATAATAATACTTGCTGTTGTGATGAAATGACACCAAGTATTATTATTTGAAATTATATGACTTCTTATTGGTTTAGACCAGATTACATTAGATTACATTTATTCAGATTGTTATCAGGTTTGCAAGTAGAGAAACCTCTTTGTAACACTTACATGTAGAAAGATGATTGATGATGATAAATGTAGAGGTATTGTTGGATTTGAACAGATCAGAGGACAGCTTTTGACCATGATCTGTTGAACATACTCTATGTTCCAGTCTCTAGTGTGTATTATGATAAATAGAAACCTCTAATGCATTGAACCCAATGGGTATTTTTACCATAGTTAACAGAGGACACAAAGAAAAAAAAAAACATCTGGGAAATGCATCCAATGGCCATAACTGCATAAACAAAGGAGCACAGTTCATATCCAGAATCATTTCTATTCTACATCTGTGTAAAATAAATCCAGAGAAGGTGAAGTAAGACCCAGAACAGAGGCTCTTATACACCACACATGTCTGACACCAGAACACCTCTGACAAACAGGGGGAATTAATGAACAAAAAAAATACTAAAAATAAGACTCCTTCAACACATGCAAAAACAAATGGACACACAACATGAATGCAGATCAAACAAACTCCTGAAAACTTGTACATCAGGATGATAAACTGTACGCTGGAGAAACCCCTGGTGGAAAGGAACTGTTTAATGATGCTGAAGTCAAACCCAAAGCCTTGAATCAATGGTCTACAGCCCCCAGCAAGGAGTCTGTTTGACTGACATGACCTTAAACAACCTCACATTCTCACCCCGTCAGCAAGGTCTGTCAAGTATTAAACAGCGTTGGATTCAACTTGTTAATTACACGTCAGTATTCTAGTGTCGACAGCAAACAACATGAATGATATACACTCATTCACAGCCTTTGAAAATGGGTCCAATATAATAATAATAATAATAATAATAATAATAATAGTACATTTTATTTGTAACACACATAAATATAAATTTAAGAGTTCCTTAGAACCCACACTGCCATTTTACATCAGATGTTACAAGTGATTCTCTTTAACCTAAACTCCCGCTGATGCACAGGATTTGACCCCTGGTGCTTATTCAAGACCATTACAACACCAGACCAATTTATCCACCCAGTTGTGACTGTGTAATTTAGAGCTCCAGACCATCATTAAAATCAGATCTGAATTAAATGGCTACTGAACCTAGCAAATCACTGTTCAAAAGCCCTACGAATATTTCTGTGCTGACTTCCAAATGAATTTTTTTCTTCTACACTTAGCCTTTCCGTAGTGATTCATCACCATTTATTAAATAGCATTTAGCATTTTTCAGCGAATATCCAACATTTTTCTATATTTAATTCACTGATCATGTAAATCATTAAAGCTCAGAGTAATTTCAAAGGTTAATATACCGAATCAGAGAAAACTGAATAAAGGGTGCCTTTTTTTTTAGCAAAATATATCATTAACTGAACATTAAAACAAGTGTCTTCAACCACTGTCATGGGTTTTAAAAGTTGTAGAAGATGATGGTGTTTCCATGGTAACTACGGAGCCTCTGAACGTCCAAATGGGTCATATCTGATGACCATGAAAAGATGAATAACTGTATTTTACACCAATTATTGACATGTGTTGATAGGATTAGTGGTTCAGAAGTTGTTAAACATATTAGATCAGTAAATGCTTTAGACCGCCAGTGGATGTTCAAGTCTTTGACTGTTAACTAAGCAAAAAAAACCAAAAAAAAACAAAGCAGTACTATCGTGACGAAGGATGGTAATGCTGAATGATTGATTATTTTTTGTGTCTGGAAAATAAACAAAGGCACACACATACAGCGGACACATCTTGATTAGATGTCATTTTGCATGACTCACAGGAGCTAAAAGAAAAATTAAATATATAATTACCTCCACCAAGGAAGTTAATGTAGTCACCAGGGTTTGTCTGTCTGTCTGTGTGTCTGTCTGTTTGTGCAAGACATAACTCAAAAAGTTATGGACGGATTTTAATGAAATTTTCAGGAAATGTCCGAAATGGGACAAGGAACAAGTGATTAGATTTTGAGGGTGATCCAGATCATCGTCTGGATCCAGGATGAATATATATTTTTTGTGATATGGCTCAATACCCTTGAAGTGGGTTACCTAGCAACAGACAAACAATAGGGTTATTACAGAGAGCTGCCTTGGCGGAGGTCTGCGTTCTCCCAGTGCTTTTCTAGTTTCATTTAACATTTAATATCGTTGAAAATCAGTGTTTTTTTTTCTTTTTTTGTTTTTTTTCATCGCAATAGTAAATACAGGACCATCGATGGTACGGTTCACCACTGCCCATTTAACACACACTGAGCCACAGCAAAACACCTAAAATGCCAAGGAGATCCTCTGTCACTAAAACGGTCCCTGCCATCCGAAGCAGAGGTGGTCCAGCTGTTCAAGGAAATAGGGCTATCAGCAGGGCTAAGTGGCATGAGGAGGTGTGCTTCTGCTCCTGCAGGGCTTCATGCCTTACCATAGTGCTAGATCCAAAGGGGAAACGCCCCCATCTGTTTCCCTGCAGGGACGAACCTCACTTGGCTGAATGAGACGCCCTCAGATGAGCTGCAGTCGGTGCTGGCTGTAGCATGTGCATGAGTGCTTCCTCTGCAGACTCACACAGAGACAGTTGTGTAATAAGCAGCACTCAGGACGACAAACTATACATGAAAGGTACATACTGTCCTTTTACAGTAGCGAGGAGATGGAAATAAGCTGCACCGTGATGTTAATTATTTAAAGGTCTGCTGACTCTGACTCTTCTGTTATTTCCAACTACACTATTACTGTGCCCTTTTCTTTACAGCGGGTGAAGAAGCGAGTAAGAAAACATTAAACTGAGCTTCAATTAGAGTGAAACCCATCAATTTAGCATTTAATAATATTCATTAAATTAAATATAAATATCACTTTCTGTCTCTTAAGTGTTATCATAATGCAGTAATATTATGTTTTCTGTTGGGATCATTACCTGATCTAACCTGGTGTTTATGGTGCCAGGTCCTCTGATCCGTTATGTCTTTCTTTTCTTCTACTTCTTACATGTTTGAATTGAGACTGGGATATTAGGATGTTCTTCCTTGGTCCGTTTTTGATTGGTACTAACCCCTGCAGACCACTGATGAAGACCTGCCTTTGTGGAGATGCTCTGACCCCGTCCTCACCGTTACAACACGGACCTTATCAAAGTCACTCCGTTCTCTGTGTTGATCATTTTGTTGTTTCCAACACTTCGGCTTCGAGGACTAAATGTTCACTTGTTGCCTAATATATCAAACCAGTGATAGGTGCCCTCACCAAGTGTGAAGACTCGTTAATGAAAAAACATTTTTTCTTCATTGAGAATTGACATTTGTTTTCAGTGTTCAGTTTTTCCTCCCACACTCGTAGTATACTGAGGCTGTTAACATGGACTGTCAATGGAAACACTCACCTGCTTATAAATAGAACTACCAAACCGACGTCCACCACACAATAACATTAAAGAACAGAGGCATGTGTGAATCTTACATACACAACCATTAAACACATTCAAAGTCTTGGAATCTGAACCAGTGTGGATGTCAACTGCAGCTTGACTGGCTGGCAGTATGCAACCACAATAAGCTATTTGCACAACTGGTAGTGTTGACAATAATTAACATGACCTTTCTTTTCTTTATCAACTGCAGCTCCTGACAGAAGGCTCAAAGCTTTGTTGCGTATTGGCCAATGCAGCGCTAACAGACTGTGGTTTCCTCAGGGCTCCATCCAGTCCGGCAGATTTGACATTAATTAGGCAAGCTGACACTAATTACCACCATCCTCTGTCAAGAAAAGGGAGTCGTCCAGACGTCTGGAGGGGCTGCTTTGGACCGAGGCCGTTCAGAGACAGGTGCCTGCTGTAGTTGGAGGTGGGAGGGTGGACTGATTGAAAGAAACACCGGGGAGACGGAGAGTTGCCTGTGGTGAGGAAGGAGGCGACGGGCGAAAGACGATGAGACGGAGGTAGGCGTTGTCATGTAGAAAAAATAACCATCAGAAATACAGTGAGAAATGACAAAAATCAGCCCCCCCCTTAGAAAAATGAGAACAGTTTACACACGAATTCCAGGGAATGTGAATGAGGTCTGGATCTTCATAGGTAATCGCCTTTAATATTTGCAGTCAAGAACCAGGAACTGACCCTTCATTAACCCATAAACACCCAGAGCTACTATATGTACTTTTTCTTTCTTTTGTTTAAGACATAGGTTTGTCTTTTCCAAAACATACCTTGACAGAAAAACCTGTGTCTTCAACAAAAGAAAGAAAAAGTACATATAGAACACCCAGGACTACTGTTGTGGAGGCTCCCAGATGATTTTTTTCCTCTTTATTTAACGTTTCTTAAGTGATTTATCACCATTTGTTATAATATTATCCTCTGTATTTTCAATATAAATCAGGTATGTTTCCCTATATTTAATTTACTGATCATGTAGATGTTCATGAAATTTCAAAGGTTATTGTTTTACAACCGAAAAAAATGAAGAAAAACTGACTTTTTCAGCAAGGATATCAATGACTGAACATAAAAACAAGCATCTACAACTTCTGCCATTTGTCCAACTCCATGGGTTTTACTGGTAAATCAATGCTGTAGAAGATGACAGTGTTTCCATGGTAACAACAGTGCTTCTGAATGTCCAAATGGGTCATATCTGATGACCATGTAAAGATGACGAATTGCATTTTACACCAATTATTGACATGTATTGATAGGATTAGTGGATCAACAGGTATTAAACAGTTTAGATCAGTGGATGGTTTTGGTCGCTGGTAGCTGTTTGGGTCTTTATGGGTTAAGCCCCGCCCCAAAAACAGCTTGCTGTCCAATCTGTAACTAGACCTGTCAATCTTTCAAAACAAGTGTAGGTGGAAATGTAACGAACCACTAATGTACATTTATTCTGTTGTAGGAGAACGACTGCATCACTGTCAGACATGGACATGTGGATTTTCTGTTCTTTTCTGTTTTATTTTTACATGCAGCAGATTTTTAGTTCATGTTGTTGACACTCCCAAATACTTACAAGTAAATAGTATTCACTGCTAAAAATCTTGGCTGTCTGCAGGTCTTGAGTCAATCTGTCCATCTGTCGTTTCCATTTTATCGGACAATCTGTCTGGAGTTCACATGGGCAGACTGTGCTGTAATAATCACAGCTTGTCCAGCATCATCTGTCCACAAATTCAATATAATGGAACAGTTAACATATCACAACAGTGTACAGCTGTGAGTCCACATAGCAGCACACGTCTTTTATTAACCGTTTATTAACCAGGCCTTCTTCTGTCTGTTTTTGCAGTCGTCTGAGACAATGACCCCTCATTCTCCTGTCATGTTGGCTTTAAAAGCAGGATGTATTATTCATTATGAAAGCTTGGCATTGATGATGCAGCCTTTGATACAAACGGTTAAAAATTAGACTACAATGTTTTAATAGTTTTAGTCCCAAGAAAACAGTTCAGTCTTGTGCTACATGTCAGTTATATGCCTGTATTTGGTCCAACCATGACAAAATGTCATTGTGTAGTGTAGGCACTTTTTTCTCACTGGAAAACAGTTTTAACTAATGCATGTTTTGAACAGGGTCTTAAAAAGTCTTAAAAGTCTTGAATTTATAAATCAACATTTAATACCTTAAAAATGTCTTTAAAAGGTATTACATTTGATATGATATGTCTTAAGTTATGTTGCCATAAACTTGTTGGCTGTGTTGTGTTTAAATGTGTCTGGAAAATGTCCAAGCTGCAAAGAAAGTAACATTAATCTATTCCACCCGTTCCAACCTGACAATTTAAACTGAAATTAGGAACCAATTATCGCTACCTTTGCAGCCCCCGGTGAGGAATACCTCAGAACGGTGGGAATCAAGGCATTGGAGAAGTAAATGAATACTTTTTCCTGAATTCTAGGAGTCATGAATTTTTGTCAGTATCACCATGAAATAAGTATTAAATTCTAATCTCTTCTGTTCTAATAGAATAGAAGAGATTAGAATTAAATGTCCTTTATTGTCATTATACTGAATGTACAACGAGATTGGAGAGCTTCTCCTTTTTCAGTGCAAACAGGTAGTTGTAGATAAAATATAAGGTACAAAAAAATAGATCCAAGATAAAGTCCTACAAGGTCAGTGCAATTAACTCTATATACAAGTATGAAGATAAAACTTGAGAATATAAAAAATGTAAGAATGTATTGCAAAGGATGGTTGAATATTTACAGAATAATATTGAATTCAATATATTAAAGTTAAATATACGTTGTTGGTTTACAAAGACCTTTGGCACAGAAACAAATTTTGCCTAATTTTTTTCAATCAAAAATGATGAAGCGAGAGTTGGGGTAATTGGCTAAAAAATATATTTCAGGGGGTACTCCACTGTAAAAAGTTTGAGAACCACTGTATTAGACAAACCCAAACTCTGACAATGTTTAAGTCCAAGCTGAAAACACATATGGTATATGGCAGCTAACATGGTTTTATTTGTACTCTTCTCTTGTACTCTTTTTTTATGTTCTATTTCAAATTCTGTGTTTTACTGCTTTTAATCTTTAATCCTTGTCTATATATTTTTAACTTTTATTTCTGTAAAGCACCATGTGTATGAACGCTAGTGAGACCACATGGCGTGTTAGAAAATACAGTGAATGCATTTGCATACCTGTAATGTGTAAATTAGATCAGAATGACAGTGAAATATAATACGAGGCGATGCAAACAGAAACGACACAAACACAGACTGAATGTTGGCAGCAGCAAAGAAATCCAAAGGAATGTCTCTTAATTCTGTAGTAAGCCAATTAATCTGCTCCGAAGAGTCAGCGGCTCACTGCTACCTTATGTCCTCCTTCCTGCTCTCATTTGAGGAAAAACACATCTGACCTTTCACCCCTTGGCACTTTCCAGCAAGGTCTGCACGGTACAGAGCGTATGCCGCTGATTTACGTCATATCACAGACTTGGAAATACTGAAGATCCATTTATTTTCAGTGGTATTTTGATGAACTGGCATTTTCTAGCCTTTTGGTAATGTATAGATGGAATAAAAAATTAATTATTGCTACTGGCATGTATGTTTTAACCCATAAAGACCCAAATATCCACCAGTGACCAAAATCATCTTCTGATTTACAAAGGTAAATCACTGTTGATCCACTAATCAGATCAATCCATGTCAATAATTGGTGTAAAATACAGTTATTCATCTTTTCATGGTCATCAGATATGACCCATTTGGACG
>JAPQRQ010036558.1:0-11542 GCA_037367365.1 Apogon talboti | reverse complement strand
GGGGGGGGTCAGCTCTTCTGCTGGTGGATTGCTCATGTTGCGGTAGGTTCTAAATGTCTAGGCCTCCTCTGATCTCCACCCAGTTGGTCTCAAAGTCATATTTAGTAGTTTTTAAAGTCAGTAACAGATTCCTTGTTCCTAATTCTTAGAGTTGAGTTGTTTGTGTGTCAGCCTTCTACTTCCTGTATGGCTCAGAGGGAAACAGCTGGTTACAAACCAAACAGAAAATGACATATACGTATGAAATATGTGGACACAGAAATGCAGTCAAAACCTAAACTGTTGCATTTAGTCTGTGACTGCAGTAGACGACAGGAGCCCAGTCTGGACAGGGCTGAAGACAACAGGTCCACCGGGAACGGCAATGGACCTGAGATTGAAAAGGGGACCCATTTCATTCCACACTGGTCCTTCTGAGGACGGAGAGACAGGAATGAAAACTGGAACCTGGAAAAAACTGTGGACTTCAGCTAATGTTCATGAGTGGGTTTTTGCTCTTCAACTGCTTGAAGATGTTTCATAGGACACGTTGCTCCTCAGCTTTGCAAATATGACTCAGTGAGGAGACGTTCAGATCAATCACTGCAGTTGGAAACATGCTGATGGTTGTTCTGGGGGAGGGTCCCCCTGAGGGAGGGTCCCCCAATGTCCATGTCATGTCCGTATCCATGCCTCTGTCTACGTCTCTGTCCATGTCCATGTCATGTCCGTGTCCATGTCTCTGTCCATGTCCACTTCTACGTCCATGTCCGTCCTCTCCTCAGCTCTGACTCTGTTGTTTGTCTTTTTGTTTTTCTCTCCTCACTTATTCATGAACACATTCTGCTCATGTACCTTCATGTATCATCAGATTGTATAAACAACAGAAACATAAGACAATAGGAAAACAGTTGATTATTGATTACAGGCAGCCACGTCTGCACATGTCAATGAAAAACACGGAGGATGGATGATAATAATCCATTCCACTGGAGGGAGGCATGGACAGGTTGACTTTAGTTGGACCACCTCATGTACCACCATCACTACATACACACACGCACACCCTCACGCGCACACACACACGCGCACACACACCCTCACACACACACCCTCACACACACACGCGCACACACACACACGCGCACACACACACACACCCTCACACACACGCGCGCGCACACACACACACACACACATTTGAGTTGACTTTTTTGTTAATTGTTTTGTTGATTTGACTTGTTTCCTTCAGCATTTTTCCGTTGCCATTTGTTTTGGTATTATTTTATCATTCTCTCTCCCTCTTTTGTTCTGTTTCTAGTGTGAGTTGTGGAACACTTGTCCACCCTGACAGGCCCCTAGAGGCTCTCCACAGGTAACCGTCCACTACTGTCCATCACTGAAGCTCAGCTGGGCTTTCAGTGCCACTAACAGCTTTCACACTTTTCCAACTCGTGGTAGTCCCTAACCCAGCTGCAGGTGCATGTCCACTGTCCCGGTTGACCTGGGTATGGTCATAGTTCCACCTTCTGCTGCTTCACATCAGTATGACTGGGGTCTGGTCTACCTGTTTGGTCCATTTCTTGTCCAGGACATCTGAAGTGAAAAAGTACAAAGGTGAATTTGGTGCATTTCCATAAACTGGTTCAGAAAACAAACTGGGGTGCTTAGTGGAGTTTCATTAACTAGGTTAACTAGGTGTAACTAGTGTTCCATCAGCTGATCAGTGATGTGAGTTAAACTACATGTATGAACTTGGAAGAACATCTGCATGTCATGGGAAAAGCTCTGCCTGATGTGTGTAGTCTGGGTCAGATGTTTATTTTAAATTATGAAATGTCCAAACGTAGCTGTCCTCAAGTCCACACATCACATAATGTGAAGACCATCGAATGTCAACTCAGTGACTGGACGCATTCAGTCCACTCAAATGCATTAAAACACAAGTAACAAAACTGTTTAGAAAATGTCCTGAGAAGACGGTGTGTGTGGTTCCAGTGGACGGAGAACATGAAGAACCACTGGAGAGCATGTGAAGGAGTGTGAATGTTGGGGACCCTTCAGTCCACTCCGTCAAACCCACCTCAGGTTGGCTTCAGACTGTTTAAAGCTGCCATTATTTTTAACGTATTTCACTTTTATTTGACAAAGTCATTCGTCTTTAAATCTAAACAGAAACCTGAGTTAAAGAGAGGAGGAAGCAGACAGACGAGGGACTGACAAAGTAAATACATGCATTTGTGTATCAAGTAAAACGACTTCATACTATCCACATGATCTGTAGTCATCGAACTGAAGTTGACCTTTGACCTCCAGGATAACATCACCCGGATCATTAAAGGACACCAAATATCCTTAAAAGTAGGGTTAGGTTACATTAGGTTAGATTAGGTTATGTTAGGTTAGGTTAGGTTACGTTAGGGTTAGGTTAGGTTACGTTAGGGTTAGGTTAGCATTAGGTTAGGATAGGTTAGGGTATGGTTATGTTAAGGTTGAGTTAGGCTTAGGTTATGTTTGAGTTATGGTTATGTTAGGGTTATGGTTAGGTTAGTTCCTTCAGATGAGCAGTGGCACCATCCTAAACATATATTTATACCACTGGGTTACACTAGGTGATTTTACATCCATCCAACTGAAAAACATGCCTTTTTTAAGCGAAAAATAGTAAATTGTTTAATAACTTAAATTGATAAAAGTTTACTTTACGTTTAAGTTTCAACTTTTAAGTGTTAGCCCCAATAGAAACCAACCTCCATCTTTACAACTCTTGTGTTTCAGTATTTCACTGATCTGTGTACAAATACACGACCAAAACGTAGGCACTTTTGGAGAATTCCAAAAAGAATGACTATATGTCCCGACTGTCAGTTTACATTTAAGACATACAAGTGAAGTGTTAGGATTGATGTTGTTTACGAGAGAGACATTTGGATATGGAAAGGATAAAATATAGCAAACAAGGTCAATTTATAATGTTTATTTTGAATGAATGAATTGTGCAGATCCATAAAACTGGGCTTTGATCCACCTGATCAGATCATCCTTAATGCATTTATGGACTGTGTGGAAATTGAAGCTCAGAATGTTGTGAATATTTGGTGTTATAATAATTCATAATGTGATAATCCTGAGGTAGACCAAGAAAATGGAAAATCAGGAAGGTTTTGATCGTTCCTGTTCACTGGGCATAGCACTGACTCCTTAGTTAAAGTAATGGGACAGTAGCAGATGCATGTTTTAGGAGGGTTGTCTTTTTTGAAGAATGAATGAAATATTAGCTGAGTATAAGGATGGGGTTAAAGTGTGTTTTATTGATGGAATGTCTTCTACATCTCTGGGCCATATGTGTGTGGTTTTCTGCTCTGGTGGGGGTTGGTTTCATTCTCATCTCCTCATTGTCTATTGGTTTATTGGTACAAAAGTCATGGCTGCAGCACAAAGGCACAGTCAACACAGAAGTAGAGAGTTTGTACATTTTCAATACCTCCACAAACATTTTAGTTTTGTGATGAGCTTCATTTTCTAATGAAGAACAATACATATTTAGAACAAACGATACCTGAATCTTTTGCATCAGGAGTTGGCTCGTTTCACGCCTCTGTTTTTCTTGCTGTACTATAGGAAATGATGTCTCCCCTCAAGTAGGCTTTAAGCACATCCCAAAGAGTTGACTGATTTGTATCTTTATTATCATGGAAAGGAGAAGTTCAATTTGATTTTAAATGGAAGTGAAGGGTTCAGACACCTGTTGTGTGAAGCTGGTTGGGAGAAGGGGAGACTGTGATATAATGATCATATAGAATACACCTATAGGATGTTCCTACACCCCATCGAGCACTATCCTGGAAATAAATAATAGTAGCCATAACAACAATATACAAGTCATATAAGTATTTAGGTAATAATAATAAAAAGAAGCAGCGGTGAGAAAACTAAATTACCAACAGCAAGAAAACAAGCATTACTTTTTGGAATAAACAATAACCAACATTGCACCACAGAATTGCACTTCCATGACTGCTGCCACTTTAACGGTAATCTCTAAAAAGGTGATATCAGCAGCTGAGATAACATTAGCTTCCAAAGTGTTGTCGTCTTTCATAGCAGATTCATTGACAGCCTGTCTTCAATTATTTCCCTGAAATCTTTGCTTTTCTGTGACTTCTGTAACATTTCAACTAACAGTGGCTGAAAGAAAGTAGTTTTCAATAACATTGTGTTGAAACTTTACTCTAACTCTATTTTTCAAGTTCCAGACAGTATTAAGCAGTGACTGAAATAGATACGAACCTTGGTTGTGCACAGTATATCACCAGAGTCCTGTCAGTGCAGCAGTGGAGCAATGGATGATGGGAATTCAGTGGCAAAGCACATCAGGCCAGTAGCCACTGTTGTTGCGTTCATTGTAGTCCGAGTCAGTCCATGTGTTTGGCCACGGTCGTTAAGATGTGTGGCTACATGAACACAACACTTCCTCCAACTAAAATCACTTATGTCTGAAAGCAGTAGTACAGTCAGTCCGCCTCAATAAACACTTCAGATACAGTCACTGAGTTCCATTCAATCATACATGACATGTAAAGGAGTTTTTGGAAGGGCTGTGGGCTGGCATGTGCAGTCCTAAGGTCAAACATGTCCAATGCCTTTGAAATGTTCAGTATTACAGTACACAGTCGCCCATGGGAATCACAATTAGATAGACAGGGCACTTCCAGTATGTCATTTTTTATCTGTGGGATATTTCTTCAACGTAAAGGGTAGTTTAACAGATATGGAGACAATGGCGTGGTTAAAGTTGGATTAGGTCAAAAATGTGGAGAACGCATGAAGACAGAAAATCCAGAAAGTTTACAGAATATGAAATGAGATGAAAACCCTGGTTTCGAACAAACAAACTGATGTTCTTCCATTGCCAGTTCCGCCACTTCCTGACATTTTTGCTACTTAACAACATCACCTGACCCATGTCATCCAGTTCCGGTCACTGTCATCTGTGTGTAGCGCCCCCTAGCTGTCTAGCTATATGTTGGAGTGTGCTCCCCGAATCCACATAAGGTGAGAGATCTCTCTCTCTAGTTATAGCTATTCAATGCACTGAATTAAGTCATTAATGGTTCCTTTTGCTTGTCACTATTTGGTAAATTCTTTAGTAATAGGCTGTTTTGCTACACCTTAGAAGAGTTTTAACCCAGGCATAAATCACACGTACTTTACTAGTTAACCCTTTAAGCTCAATATCAATACTATATGAATCACTTTAAAGACGCACACAATACACCAAACAATGTTTCACCATTTACTACACATTGAATAAAAATAAGAATAATATTTTGGCATTCAATAAAATGTTCGTTAAACACAAAAAATGGATTAGTAAAATAAAGTAATAGTCAATACGGTGCAGGCCTGAAGCGTGGCTTGGGAACGGGGTGACCCAAAACAATCTGGTCGTTTCACGCACAGGCGCATAAATAAACTCACTGAAGCTGGATGACATGTAGCGGCGTTGGTTCGGAGGAGCAATGGCCCAGCGACTCTGTGACACTGAGGAGACAGCTCCGCGGATGCAGTGGTAGTTCGGTGGCGGTGGCTCGGCGGCACGGAGGCGATGGCTCGATGACGCGCCACCACGGAGGAAACCGCTTGGCGGATGCTCGGAGGAGTGGTGGTTCGTGTCTCTAAGACCTCACAGCACTGGTGGGGCCAACATAAACCACATTCGTAGTCACACTGAAGAACTGTTGGATAAAGTCCGTAGAGCTGGGCACTGTAGCGTGGTTGAGCTAACCACTAGCTAGTCCAGTTCACCGAATATTCCCACAAGTTAGTTCGAGTTGGCTAGCTTTTAACAGTATCTTCACGGGAACTCTTATCCAAAGTATCCCTCAACAGTCTCACATAACCATATCATACACAGGTAAAATGTCAATATATGACCCACTGTCCGTCGGTCTCATACCATAAACCATGCATAGCCACATTAGCTTTTCCCCGCGTCTCCCTCCCTCGTGTTTCTCTTCTTCTCCTCTCTTTTCTCTTCCGCCTCCCTCTCCTTCCTCACTTCCTGTTTCCTCTTAAACTCAAACTCCGATTGGCTCAACACAACAGGTAAGTCATTTCTTTTTCAAACACTTCTTTTTACATACACTCAATGTTCCCAAATTTCAAACATAATGACAGTCACATTTCAACATTAAATAAACAAATAAAATAAAAGCAAAAACATCAACATAGGAAATTAACTTAGAATTCCCAAGGGCTACATGTGTTTACTCTGTGTATCGTCCCTGGGTTTTCAAAGTTATTTCTTCCACTGGCAACCAATTTTGGATTTCGGACCTTGGACTGATTGACAGAGATTACTGGGTTTGACCACTACCTCTGCCTGGATTACCACACCAATTTGTGGAAGACGGACTTTGATACCTGGCGAAGCCGGTGTCTTTGCAAGCCAAGTTGGGCTCAAGTGCTAACTAGCCAGCAAGACTGCCAGCCGGCAGCGTAACAACAACAACACAACGGCCCCAAAGAGAGCTCCCTCGGCCGAGGAGATAGAAGACATCAAGAAATCCCTCGACTTTCTGGGCGAGGAAGTCTCTACTGGAACATCCTGGACCTGGTGGAGGAGGTCAAAGCTCCACGACTACAGAACATAGAGGAAGGAAAAAGGATGGTCTTTCCCGAGAATCGAGTGGCTGACCTGGAGCAATCCACCGGCATGAATGACATCATTATGACCGGGCTGCAGATCAAACCCGGGTCATATGCGCGGACGGTGTCGGAAGGAGACAGAGAGGACTGGAGCCAGGAGACCGACAACTCTGTGGAGCAGCAGGTGACCGCATCCCTTCAATCCAAGGGGACTGAGGTAAACTACAAAAACACCCTCTCCCACAGAGAAACAACATGGGAAAGCCAGCCATAGTAATAAGATTTGCAAACAGAAAGCATAAAATGTAACTATTAAAACAAGGGGGAAAATGAAAAGGAAAAATCCAAAACACATGGACGCATACTGCACAGTATTTATTCAACTGAAAGGAACCCCTGAAGAGGCTACGGTACCGGTCACCCCAGACATTGGGGAACTGGACAAATTGTGATGGAACCACACATGATGAGGAAATGATCGAACTCAGGGACTAAACACAACCCACGACCGTGACAAAACAACTGACAAGAGAACTGGACACTTTCATTTACACTGAACACAAAGACAGAGAAAATCATACTGATCCACAGAATAACCTACTCAGCAATATCACCAACAGCTGCAGTTATTACACAGACAGTCAATACAATGCAAAAGTCAAATCCAAGCAGAAGATGTCAGTTATTCACTTCATCAGCAGAAGTCTACAGGCCAACTTCCACAAAATCAAAGAACATCTCAGTCAGTTCAGTTCTACATTTGGAAACAGCTGAATCAGAAACTAGGATCAAATATGAGAAAGGGAGTGGATTTGGAACTAGACGGTTATGAATGTAATTATATCAACAGAAAGAACAAAATGGAGGAGGGGTGGCAATATACATGCAAATGGGAAATCTAAAATGACTGAAAAAAGGACGGCAGCTGTGGATGACTTAGTGGAGTAAATTACAATAGAAAAGTGTTTCGAAAAGATGAAGAACATCATGATTAGTTGTATGTATAGATGTGGATCAAATATTGAAGATGGATGGAACACATGTTGACAAAGGCAACAACACAGAAGGTTCTGTACATCTGTGGGGATTTTAAACATCGACCTCTTGAACCCAAAGAAACATGAAGTGACATTAGAGTTTGTAAAGTCAATGTTCAGCGTGGGCGTCTGTCCACCAACCACCAAACCAAGCAGGACCACCTGCCACTGGGACACTGGAATGGACAATAGATTCACCAACATTTGGAAAACAACACAGAAAGAAGACTCTTACTAACACACATCAGTGACCACGTACCTATGTTTGCTTTATATAACTGTAATTATAGAAAGAAAAAGCATGACCATAATTACAAATATAAGAATTTATTTATTTTTTGTCAATTTTAGACACATTCGTTCAAAGTAAAGTCAGTCCTTCAAGTTCAGATGGATTTACATGGACTTTTGTCCGTGTAGCAAACATTGGTGCTATCCAAGTACGGCAGGTCCGGCAGGTCCGGCAGGTATGGCAGGTCCAGCAGGTACGGCAGGTCCAGCAGGTACGGCAGGTCCAGCAGGTCCAGCAGGTATGGCAGGTCCAGCAGGTACGGCAGGTCCAGCAGGTCCAGCAGGTATGGCAGGTCCAGCAGGTATGGCAGGTCCAGCAGGTCCGGCAGGTTTGGCAGGTCCAGCAGTTACGGCAGGTCCAGCAGGTACGGCAGGTCCAGCAGGTCAAGCAGGTATGGCATGTCCAGCAGGTATGGCAGGTCCAGCAGGTCCGGCAGGTATGGCAGGTCCAGCAGGTCCAGCAGGTCCAACAGGTATGGCAGGTCCAGCAGGTCCGGCAGGTCCGGCAGGTATGGCAGGTCCGGCAGGTACGGCAGGTCCGGCAGGTATGGCAGGTCCAGCAGGTACGGCAGGTCCAGCAGGTCCGGCAGGTATGGCAGGTCCAGCAGGTCCAGCAGTTATGGCAGGTCCAGCAGGTACGGCAGGTCCAGCAGGTCCAACAGGTACGGCAGGTCCAGCAGTTACGGCAGGTCCAGCAGGTACGGCAGGTCCAGCAGGTCCAACAGGTACGGCAGGTCCAGCAGGTATGGCAGGTCCAGCAGGACGGTCAGGTCCAGCAGGTCCAGGGCTACTTTCACCTTCCACTGTCACCCAGTGTTTACTCCTGGAGGATTCTGTGGGTTTAAGAGGCTGGTTTAGACCAGCTCTCAATGGAAGGGCTCATTTCATCAAATAACTGTGGTTATGATGTGGCGTTAGATAAATAACATTTGAATGGTTGAGCACAGTGAGAACTTTCTTTGGACTATAACCTCAGCAACAGCACAAACTAAAAACAGATGCTTGAAGTCCATGGGTTCCATCAGAGTATCTAATAAGTGAAGGCCACAGTACAGGGAACCATCAGCTCTTTGATCCTGCTTCGATGGCTGAGTCATGGCTAGTAGTGCCTCCATTTCATCAGCTCGTCACTGAAGTGAGAATTATCAGAAGGTCTGAAGGAAAGGATTGTGGTAGAAGGGTTAATAAAGGGTCCGATCAGCACGGAAGGGAAATATGAAAAGGTAGACGAGATGAGACAGTGGGAAGGATTGAAAAAGCAGAATGAGATAGGCAGATTGGGTGTGTTAGTCCAGCCTTAGATGTAGGCCCGTGGTTCCTAAAGGCATGTGGTTCCTAAAGGCCTCTGGTTCCTAAGGGCCTGTGGTTCCTAAAGGCATGTGGTTCCTAAAGGCCTGTGGTTCCTAAAGGCCTGTGGTTTCTAAAGGCCTGTGGTTTCTAAAGGCCTGTGGTTTCTAAAGGCCTGTGGTTCCTAAAGGCATGTGGTTCCTAAAGGTCTGTGGTTTCTAAAGGCCTTTGGTTCCTAAAGGCATGTGGTTCCTAAAGGTCTGTGGTTCCTACACGCCTGTGGTTCCTAAAGGCATGTGGTTTCTAAAGGCCTGTGGTTTCTAAAGGCCTGTGGTTCCTAAAGACCTGTGGTTTCTAAAGGCCTTTGGTTCCTAAAGGCATGCGGTTCCTAAAGGTCTGTGGTTCCTAAACGCCTGTGGTTCCTAAAGGCATGTGGTTCCTAAAGGCATGTGGTTTCTAAAGGCATGTGGTTCCTAAAGGCCTGTGGTTCCTAAAGGCCTGTCCAAGGCCTGGGTCGCACTGCCAGTTCACCAAGCCTATAGAGGGGGAGCAACTTCACAAGTGCCACCTCTGATGCCATGTTTGTCAGTATTCCAAAGGATAAACGCCTTCACTACACACAGACTGTTGGCACTTGGATGTGAAAATGTCGCTAACTCAGCTGAAAAATATTTGCAATTGAATATATTCCGAGGGTGAAGCCTGGCGCTGATCCAGGTGTAATTTCTGTGAATCCACACTGACTGTGTTGACATACATGCTGGTGTTTACATGGAACACTGACACATGTGGACATCCCTGTCCACATGATAGACATGTGACTGCTCCTGTCTGTAAAGGCAGCTGTGACCACCAGAACATGGTCATCCAATGGGAACTGACTGTGGCTGTAGAGGACGAGGCTGACGAGGTGGACTTCAGACCTCATCATTGTGGACCGGTCCATCCATCTACTGTCACTAAAGGGACATATGCTCTGTCACTCTGTCCCGTCTCTGTCAGGCGAGGATGAGGATGAAGATGCACAGAGGAGGCAGAGGATCCTCATCCTGGACTTGAATCCACTCAGTGATGTGCCCACAGTGTTTCCCACCTGATTTTCTGCAGTGTTCATGGTCGGTGCAGTTGGTTCTTTCACCACAGATGGTCAACGTTCCAATCTCTGCCAACTGCATTTATTCTTTTGTTACTGAAAGACAAAACTCTGACTTTGCCTCCAGAGGGTTTTCCTTCCACTACTGTCAGAAAGTGGGCTGATGTGTACACATGGGTCTGTCTTCCAGTTACTGTAGGAGTATTCCAGCTAGAGTATTCAGGTGTCTCAGAACCAGGACAAGCTCTTATCCGGGTCACTGAAACCTTTGGTGGAATCGGGGTGTGGTGGAGCCACCTGCCACACATGAGGCACTTTACTGAAGGCATTAGTTTGGCTGGTGTTTCCACATGCAGCCTGCAGAGCCCTGGTATTTGGACAGAAGTGATTCCACCAGAGTCACAACTTAGCAGGACATTTGGAAAGGCTGAACATAGTGGGTATAGAAATATAATAGTAATAATGATAATATAAGTCAGCAAACTCCACTGACTGTGACAGCATATTCACATGTACATATGTGGAAACAGACCACCTCCTGTCTACTCTGAATGTGTCTGCATAACAGCTGCTACAGCGACTTCTATTCAGGATCCATGCTGAGGTCAGAGGTCACATGTTAGGGAATCACACAGGACCCTAAGAAGTGTGTGTGTGTGTGTGTGTGTGAGGGTGTGTGTGTGTGTGTGTGTGTGGAGGTGAAAACAGTGCAGTAGTGTGGATGTTTGGTACAACACATCAAAATGACATTTGAACAAAACTGTATTTGTGTGGACGATGGCTGTAGTATTTTTTTGTGTAAATCTAAAGGTGTTTGTACAACAGTCAGAGCTCCACCCTTAGCTTGTCTCCAACTACCACTCTCCTACCACGCTGAAAAATTCAGTAGTGCACAACATTTTTTAGTAGCACAATAAAAATTCAGCAATTTTGGTAAAGGGGCCATTTTCAACCAAATCCAGTCCTTCTTTATCCTAATCCTGACCCTGTAGACTCATTTTAATGTTAAAACTGACTCTGTGTCTTAAAAATCAGGAAAGACAAACAATGCAAATGTGTGTAAGAAAATAGAGAATTTTCATTCCATCAGTACCAACATGTACCCACAGGGGCAGTAACACCTAACCATTGTATGGACAACAACTGAACTGTCCAGGGTTCTGCACAGTCCCCCTCTGCCCCCCACCCTCCCCTCTGTGAACCC
>JAPQRQ010036557.1:0-11549 GCA_037367365.1 Apogon talboti | reverse complement strand
CCTTTCCCCATCTTTGGATTATATGTGGATGAATTTTGCCCTTTCTTCTCCACGTCAAAGACTGCATCAAGAAAAACAATGGGAGACCCATAAATAGGGTTTAGAGAACATGCACCCAATTTACTTTGACAGTGGGGGGAGTGTGTTTGGGTGTGTGTGCGCACAGTTGTAGGTCACTTTGACAGCTGCTGCAAATGAGGCAATATTGCAGGTATTGACTGACATCATCGGCCCCGGGCCCTCTGCTCACTAAAAAAAGAGTGGTCATCATAAATCACAAGTGCATTAACAGCCAATGCTCAGGCATGAATTGAAGAGAACTGAAATCTAATGTTATTTTAGTAATAGTGTCAAACCCCTTCCTGAGGTTTAATAGAAAGCTTAGGGTCACGTTTTATTAAGAAACTGTTTCAAAAAAGTCCATTTAATTACATTTACTGCAGTGCAAGAGGTGTAGAAAATCCCACAGGTGGCATTCTTAATAACGCGGTAATCAACTAGACCAGAGCTTTAAAAACATTGCTTTATGGATGTTCTCAAAGGAGCACAAACTAATTGTAAACCACTTTTAATGTGCTCGTCATTAAAGATCTGTATTTGTGTCAAGATCAGACCGTTTTTTGCTGCTGTAGGCATAGAGATTAAATTTTACAGAGCTAAGACGTGTCAACGCTCAATGCCTGTCAGCGTTTACAACTAGGAAAATAATAGTCTATCAGTCTAGTTATTTATTGAACATAACCTACATCATAAAAGAAAACAAAATCTGCGTTGGAGGCTGAATTTATGGAATATTGAGAAGTTATTCCGGGGGTTGTTATGAGAAAAAAACTTGAGCGGATCACGGAGAGGGTGGGAGGGTTTATACACATTTAGACAATCCCAGTTCTGTTTAACCCATAAAGATCCAGTACTACAAGTGGATGTTTCTCCATGTTTAGCATTTCTTAAGTGATTAATCACCATTTATTGTAATATTATGTTCTTTATTTGGCATTTTTTCAGTGAAAATCAGGTATTTTCCTATATTGATGTTCATAAAAGCTCAGATTAAAGTTGAAGGTTATCCTACCAAAACCGAGAAAACTGAAGAGAAAGTGACTCTTTCAGCAACATATATCATTAACTGAACATAAACCCCCTGGCTCCCTGTTGCGGCTCGAATCAAATACAGTACAAATCACTTCCGCTGGCCAGAGAAATATCTGGGTCTGCTCCCTCCTACTTCCACTCCATCATACAGGCTTACACACCTGCCCGATCTCTGCCCTCCTCCCAGGAATGCCGTCTAGCAGTACCATTACTACACACAAGGCACTCACAGGCTAGACAATTCACACAGGGAGTTCCACGCTGATGGAACAACATGCCAGCCACAAGTAGAGCAAAAGCTCTTAAAGACTCACCTCTTCAGGGTCCACCTTCTCTCTTAAACTCTGTTATTTTTAAAGTTTTTAATGTTTTGCTTATTGTACTTTACCACTCATGCTGGATTTGATCCTCTCTTTTGTAAGTCGCTTTGGATAAAAGTGTCTGCTAAATGCAATGTAATGTAATGCAATGTAATAAACCAGGTGTCTCCATCCACTGTCATTGATCCAACTACATGGGTTTTACTGGTGAATCAATGTTGTAGAAGGTGACAGTGTTTCCATGTTGACTACAGAGTCTCTGAACGTCCAAATGGGTCATATCTGATGACCATGAAAAGATGACAAACTGTATTTTACACGAATTATTTACATAGATTGATGGGACTGGTGGATCAACAGATATTCAAAATTTTAGATCAGAAGATGGTTTTGGTTTTGGTTTGGATGTTTGGGTCTTTATGGGTTAAATTTATCTAAAGCTGCAACACTTACTGGAAGTCAAGGAATTTCTTCAGAGTTCTGAATATCATGATGAGATTGTGAGGAATATCACATCTCATGGCAGACTGTATGGGGCTTATACTCATTTACAATCATTTCTATCGCCAGAGGTGCTTGCTCCTTGCTTATTTGAGGGAAACAGAGAAAGAAAAATGGTGACTAAGGCAATAGAAGCTGCTATAGCTTTTATGTTAAGGTATTTGTATATTTGGATACGGAATTGGTATTAGTTTATTCTTGCACTCAATGGGCTGAAAACTATGATAAATAAACTAATAATAATAATATAATAATTATTATTTTGATTGCAACGTGACACTGTCCTAAAGTTTATTTTTCAAGGTCCATGAAGTTACCGTATTTGGTGTGGGAAAAAAAAAAATACGAGTAAATTTTTAAAATACAAGAAAAACACATGTAAGGTGAAGGGAACATGTATTTTAGAATGTTAGAACATCACTTTTATAGCATTACAACAACATAAGTGCTGATCCAGACACCTGTCCACAATCCACATTATTCCTTTGAACATCATCAATTACATTAGTACCATTACTTCATGGTACCTAACAAAGCAGGTACACTCACTGTTCATGCAGAGGTGGACCTTACAGACCCTGTAGACCACATTGGACCTGAAATTGTTGACTCAATGTCCTAAATGTAACTGTTGCTGTCATTGTCTTGTAATGTATGTGGAAATTACCAAAAATAGTCACTTGTCCAAGGTTTAAAGACACAATGAGTTAATGTCACAATAAAAATAGAAAAAAGCATAATTGAAGAACCAGAAATTCCTAAAATAACATCACTAATTACTGTAGATGAGCATTTTTTGATACATATAGGCATGCTGATCATTTTCGGAGCTGCTAACCCTTTCTCATATTCAGGAAAGACCATTGATACACGGCACAGTTGCACTGTGGAAATACGGAAACCCTTCATGCCAGACACGTCACATCATCCTAGCTACTCTCAGGTATCCCAGCAGCGCATACTATTCTTAGGCCTCTCTGTCATTTTTGTCCGCTTTGCTTCCTCTCTTGTTCAGAACAAAGACTGTGAGATGAGGGTCATCTTTTCTGACAGCAAGGGCGGTCAGCCCCTCTGAGGTTGTCATACTCTGCCGCCCTTAACAGAGCGGTGCTTTCACTGACCTCTCTTGCTCGTGTGCGTGCCACGAACCAGTGTGTGTGTGTGCGCTGCAGGCTGTTCAAATCTTGATCTTTTAACATCGCCTGGATTCAGACGCCACTGTGTTTGTATGCATGTACAAATGAGGAGGCGTCACCGCATTCTCGTCTGTTAACATCACTCTGCTTAGACGTCTTTTGTTTTTTATCCGTGTGCCGGCACGTTAACGGATCTGAAATCCTCTGACAGGGAGGGTGCTGACCTTTGGATATAAATAATACTCTCTATTTGACTTGTGAACAGAATGGACGTTCGGTTCTCCAAGCGACTGTTGGTGGCCGCGCTAATTGCTTTAGTGAGCTTGTCTCGTCAGCTGCCAAGTTACACTCTGCTGAGCCATGGACTTGGCCTGCACAAGAGAGAGACTTGGACAACAGGACTCCAAAATATGCCAACATCCATTTGACTGCTTGGCAGTAATACAAATGGGACGGAGACGGGAGAGTGAATATGACAGAAAGAGAATGAGATAGAGAAAGAGAAAGAGTTGGTCAATGAGAAACCGTTCACAAATCGGGAGGTACAGTAGCGCCAAAAACAGGATGCAAAATAGGCAGAATAGTGGCTGCAAAGAAAAGTGGATATGATCCCTTCATCTGTTTTAGCTTTATTTTGGATGCTGATCATCCACGACTGAACAGGCACTCCTCCGCTGTGTAGAAATTTACATAAAAATCAATACCTATTGACTTGCCATTAAATTTATTCCCCTTTCCCCTGAACTATTTTCCCTTTTCCTCCTCCCCTTTTTAATTCCTAATGATTGCCTTTCTACTCAGTGGGGAATCTTTCCCAGCCTCAAAATTTCCTCCCTGCTTGGTTTGTATCAACTCAACAGCTGCTCATGAAACTGCCTGTCATCCAAATCAGGCAGGAGCTGAGTGACAGCATATCAAATCCTGATCTTTTAACTGGTTGTGGTTGGAAGGAAGAGAAGAAGAAGAAAAAGAGAAAAGCCGATGAAAAGAAAATCGCCCCCGAAGGCTGTCTGTGCAGTCAAGAATCTTGGCACGCCAGCAGAGGTTGATTTGTGTGTGTATTTTCTCCGAGCCTTGTATAATGGCTTTGACACTGAGCCTTCTCATTGTGACCATCAGTGGTAAGCCTCCATGTTAGGTCACCCACCATATTTCCTCTCTGGCAGTGGTATTAAAAGTGTCAGTCTGGGAATGCCAAGAAAGAAGCAGCGATGTCCTCCCTAACATTTTCACCTGACAGTAAACATACTGTGTGTTGGAAAGCGGAACATAATTTGTCGAGGGCAACATTTCTTTAGGGGAAGTATCAATGCAATATTCTCATGTCAGCTACAATCAAAATAATTGGACTACATATCAAACGATAGCAATTTCTAATGGTATTTTGCAGTTGCCGCAATGATCATCAGTTATTGACTGTGCAGCATGATCATTTCTTCTTCAGAAGCGCTTGACATCTAAAGGATCTTTTGAGTGTGATGTGGTTTAAAGAATCTTTCCATCCGTGCCAATTAATTGGTTATGGGGTTGTGTTGTAGAAAAAGGCAGATAGTTGAGCAAATTGTGACTCGTTCAAATGATTCTTGCCATGGGGTATAACTGTCAGTCATAAATTGCAGACTTTGGTACATGAGATAATAAACTGTGCAGCTGGGAACACCATGCAAAGGCAAATGCTGCGTCTATATGACTTGGGTAGAAAAAGAAGAGACAAGAGAAACACAACATCAAACTATTTTGTATTGTCTCAGCTCACTAGCATCTGTATTTGATCATCCCAGCCTTTTGGCCAATGCGAAAGTTCGTTTCATTAAACACATCTTTTAAGGTTGAACGCTGCCCAGACACCAGAATCAACATGAGAGGTGGGGATGTCATTTACTAAATCACACATTGTAGGAGGTCACAGTAGAGAAGCAGTTTGCTGACTTGGGGGATGAATTTCTCTATTTAAGTGCTGCTTTTTCCTCCGTTGTCTTGCATGCCACTATCGGCTGTTGCCTTTCTTTATTGTCACTGGTGAGACGTTGCTTGTTCTGGTGTCTGGTGTTGCAAAAACTTTGCAGATGACACCAATGTGATGAGCCAGTTCGCAGACTGTAATGAGTTAGCCTGCAGGGGATTTGTGACAATATGAAATGTGGTGGTGCAGACTACAATCTGTCTTGACAAGACAAAAAGAGTTGAATGTTGGCATCGTGGAGTCCCCGAAGTGACCACCCTTGCAGATGAGAAGTCTGCAACTTCAACGTCAAAACAAAAACACAATATAAACAAAAGCAAAACCACTATTCTCCAAGGGGATGAAGAAATATTTCACAAATTGTCCTGAAAATGACATTTTGTAGTTGTCTGTGCAAACCAAAGATGTATTATTTCAACAAAATTTGTCATTAGGCGAGGATCTGCTTCTTTTTTGCCTTTGCTCAATATGCAACAAGGGGATTAGATTGATAGCAATTAGACTCAATCACACACTCATACATTTTTGTGTTTTGGCAATAAAAGAGCTGTGGTATAGTGTCTTCTGTAAAGGGCAGTCTGGGACTAAACCTTAATGAAACAAGAGCTATATGACCTACCTTTGCATCATAATCTATTAATGCAGTCCTTTCAAGTACAAGCAGTTATGGCCACAGATGTGTGTGATGGCCAAAACCTTCTCCTGTCAAAGTATAATCACTTCAGTAGCCACGAGGTCACAGCAACCTTGACCTTTGATCAGCAAAACTGTTCCAATTTGAGTCTGTCCAGATGTTCTTGAGGTGATGATGGACAGATATTTAATATAAGTGCATTTAAAAATCAGCTAAAAACCAAACGTTTGCTGAATAGAAAACATTTCTAAACATGCTGATAGAATACGCTTTGTTCTTTCTATATACATCTGAGCCTGTTTAGTGCACTGCCCCACCAGCTGTGTCATGGGGGGTAAATCACAGAGCCGTGAGCGAGACTGACTCGCTATAAAAATAGATAGTTTGGGCTTTTTTTTATATTGTTGTTTGCAGTGTTGTGATGATTTCACTCTATTTATTTATTTATTTTTGACTATTTTTACTGAGTTTTGACCGTGTAACTGCTTTTTGGAGTTCAACCAGGTGCCAAATAGCAGCTGGACTGATTTAGAAAAATAGAGCCCAAAACAAAAATTACTGGGTCCAAATTCAAATATTTGTTGCGGTTCAGTGTGTTCCAGTTCACAGTTCATGTTCAACATTCTAAATCTCTTACTGATGTACATTCTGAGTGTCTTATCTAGTAAAAACCTGTCAAACTTCAAGTGTTTCTGCTACTGTCTGTCTTTGTCCTATCTGTCATGTAATTTGTCTTACCTTTCCTATTCCATTGTCATACTTTTGCCTGGTGCTTGATTTTGGTTCAACTTTTTTTGTATAATACTGTCTTCCATTCATCTTCTGCATTGTCTTGCTTTGCATGCTGCCCGTGTCAGTCCTTCAGGATTTTACTCTGTTCTGTCTGCTTTATGTCTGCCAACTTTGTGTTGTTTTGTTGTGGTAGTGGCTAATTCAACATCTGGCACAAAGGGACAACGGCTGTAAAGCAGCCATTTTGCAAATACTCACATTATTGTTGATTGATATGTATTGTCCCTGAATACATAACAAAAGAACTCACTTGTAATATATTTGTTTCAGTAAAATATTCTTTTATTTATAAAAGCCCTTTATTATCTATAAAGGTCATCACTAAAGTATTGATGTTTACAGGTAGACAGAAGGTAGCTCCTCTCTAAACTGTTTTCCTCAGCGAGTCTCTCATCTCCACTGCTGTCAGCGGCCAATTCTCATGGCCATGTCTCACGAGAGTATTAACAAAGCCTTCGGCTGCCACGGAGGCTGAGGCATGTTAAGAGAGTATAACTGGAGACAGAACAGAAGAGAAGAAGTGACTTTATTTTATCTTTTGTCACATCTTTTTGATTATATGTTTTTTCATTGTGTATAGCATTGAATCACACTGTATTGAACCTCACTGCACCACAATAACTGTGATTTATATTAAAGGTTTTTTTAAAGGGACAGTGCATATTTATAAACACTTAATGTGCTATTAAGCAAGATTATAGCTGAGTCTAATTTCAATCGTTAGTCCCTACATCACGGGTGTCAAATGTACAGCCAAAATCTGCCCACCAAGGGGTCCACTTCCAGCCTGTGGAATGAATTTGTGAAAAGAAAAAATTACATTGAAGATATTAACAATCACTTTTGTTCAGGTTCCACATTCAGACAAGTAAAATACTGTCATAACAACCTATAAATAATGACAACTCCAAATTTTCTGTTTGTTTTAGTGTAAAATTACATGAAAATATTTACATTTCTATCTAACTATCCTTTAAAACAATGTATATATGCTGAAAAAATATGAACCAAACGCATATTGTTGTGTATTGTGTTGGCATGTCCTTCATATTTCAATGAAAACTATGTATCTGTAAACTCTGTTCATTCAAGGAAGAATAGCACATTCATATCCCCAGCTGCCATATTTCGAGGCTATACATTGATATATTCACATATATTTTCTTCTGTCTTGACTTGAATGAAATGGAAAGTGAAAACACACTCAATGAAACCTTGCAGAAACCCACACAATAGGGACACATGGACTGCCTTTCATATTTAACAAGAGGTACAAAAACTTTTTTTTTAAAGTGTTTTCTTCTCACGATTAAATCAAATCTGCAGAGATGGGATTACTTGTTTGCTACTATGCTGCTCAGAAAAAGCTGACAGGGAAGATAGAAGCACAAATCCAGATGGGTGCTTCTATGAAACTGGTAACTAAAAGCAGGACAGAGGAGCCAAAAATTTAAACAAGATGTAGACTAATGTTATTAAGCAAGTTTGGAAGCACTTTGGGCCTATTTTAAAAATAAATATTTACTGAGATAAAAGAGAAACAATTTTTCAGATATAACACATTTTTATTTGACGTGCACATACATAAATCTGCATGTAACATGGACATCGGGTTTCTATAATGAACTCCCCCATCTTTTTCCCAATACCCACACTATTACACAAGGCAAATCCACAGACAACTCAGTGATATCTGAGTTTTCCCCTGAAATTAGGACTAGTCAGTATTCCAGCAGTACCTGGATGATTCTGCATGTAACAATTACCCCAACGCAGCTAAGGTAAAAAGGACACGAAAAGTATGCGTTACTATTTTTTGAATATTTTTTTATTCTCTCATGTACATTTTGGGAATCGAAGTAAATATGCAAGGCAGAGTGTTTCACAAAAATGACCACTGTTGCAAAATCACTCGCAATTTATTTGTGTTTAAATGGGCAGGTTCCGCACATTAACGCGAGTGGACATGATGCGTTATGCACGAAACCTTGAATGAGACTGCCGATTCATGAAATACCTGCATGTCTGGATTTGAAAAACAACTAGGATCGTCAAATTGAACATAGTGTCTTTATTTACAGTGGTATATAAGACCATTTCAAGCCAGGTTTTCAACATAAAATGCACTGACACCTTTGGACAATTTTGGTCCTATTTTCGGCTCCAATATTTTATTTAAAATTCATTAATTTTGGGATGGCTCATAGCAAGAGTATAATTTTTTTTGTATTTATCTGAGGTCATTATTAGATACATCCTGTGGGGAAATATGTCTAAATTTCTCTTTTATTATTGGGACTAAAAGGCTGGCAAAGTGCCAGATACCAAAATAAACCCAGTTTCAAGGAAAGACCCAGATAGTTAACGATCAGACCTAGTCCAACAGATGTCTTTGAGTGTTGTGAGTCACTGCTGTTCAGCCCTCTGCTAGGGAAGCCGCTGCAGGTTTTCCTTCCAAACAAACAGTGCAAAACTAATTCTACTAATTGGTTCTCTGCTCTCTGGTTAGAAGTGTTAATCAGTGAAATCAGATGCTGACAGTTTGATTGGGTCTAGGATGCTCGCAGTCTTTCATGGCACTGAGAGACAGTGGAAAGCAACATGAGGCTGTATTTAACAGAAAACCCAGTGCATCCAATGTGTGTTGCAACTCTTCTGCCACAGAAAATTAGGATGCAACAAGAAGTGAAATATGCGACCAAAGAAAAAAAAAAAATAGGGATGCCAGACTTGGTGTCGCAATTAACTCATAAAGACCCAATGTTACTTTTGTGGCAGTTCCAAAATATTTTCTTCTCTAGATTTAACTTTTCTTAAGTGATTTATCTCAATTTATTATGACATAATGCTCATTTTTTCAGTGAACATCAGGTATTTTGCTGGATTTCATTTACTGGTCATGTAGATGTTCATAAAAGCTCAGATTAAAGTTGAGGGTTATTATATGAAAAACAGAGAAACTGAAGAAAAGTGGCTTTTTCAGAAAAATCTATCATTAACTGAAAATAAACCAAGTGTCTCCACTCCATGGGTTTTTACTGGTGAATCAATGTTGTAGAAGATGATGATGTTTCCATGGTAACTACGGAGCCTCTGAACGTCCAAATGGATCATATCTGATGACCAAGAAAAGATGACAAACTGTATTTTATGCCAATTATTTATATGTATTGATAGGATTAGTGGTTCAGGAGTTATTAAACATTTTAGATCAGTACATGGTTTTGGTCATCGGTGGCTGTTTGGGTCTTTATGGGTTAAACCAGAAAAGACTCTAAATCTTTGAATGAAATTTATCATTTGTAAAAAAAATAAATAAATGAGGCCTTACATTGAATGACCGCACCAACCAACGGTGTAAAAAAAACAAAAACAAAAAAAAGAGGATACAAAATATCTCACAATTACAGGGCGACACCCACAGCAGTTGTCTGCCCTGGGTGATTCAGTGTAGGTTTAACCTTTAACACAGATGCTGCAGGTATAATATGGGGTCTAATAAAAGCCATATGACCCAATCCATCATAGTTACATGACATTTTAGGACTTTATAATGGTTAACAAGGCTCGGTACACATCATTCTCAAGTCTGAGATAATGACTTGCCCATATGACATGATACGAATCAGCAAAATAAGAAACTGCATGGTGTGCTGCTAGCCTATGTAATTGTAAAGAATACTGGCCCATCGATGATTGTTAGCTTATTAGGCTTTTTTTTTTTTTTTTAAAGACTCTGTCATGCCCACCCACGTGCACACACCCACTCCCAAGCCTGTCTTTCCCCTGCAGAATCTGCTTCGACAAGATAAGTGCGGGACTTGTAATTGTGCGAGGGCCCTCATCTCTCCGCACTGGCTGATAATGGTGCTGTGAAAGCCTTGTGCTCATTACGCTAGCCTTTGTTGTTTTTATTGCACCGCCTGGTTGATTATTTTTCAAGAGAACTCCGAAGGTTTAATGCTCTCCCTTGTTCCGTAAACAGAGCAGCCACTATGGTAAGCAAACCGCTGCAGAATACACCAATAAATAAATGGGTAATTTAAGAAATAATAGAAATAAATACAAATAAATCAAAGTCCTTAAAAATCAGGGAATTATATATGGGTTGCTGTAAAACACCTTCCATATTTGCACACAACCACTAGCATAAAGCACCTCTGATAGGAGTCCTGGTACTGATAGAGGAACCTTCAGACTGCTTTCTAACTTGAGTGAACACTCCAAGTGGTGCTCACAGTATTAATAGCCATGGCCCGGACCAATTCAACTGCAACAGCGTGCGGAAGCAGAGAAATAGAGATAAACTCTCAACATTCATTTTCCTTGCATGGCAAACACTTTGTCAATAGCTTGTACTAGAACTGCTGTGTATGCTTTGGTTTCCCCGCCACAAAAAAAAAAAGTATATACGAGATTAAACACAACCTCAGGCTTAGTAGCTCATCATCCACAGATGCAGATAGAGACACAAACCTGACTCCTTCCACAGAAATCTACTTTTGTACAGTCCATAGGTGGAGCAGGAATCTTTCAGCATTGCAGTCTTTTAAAGATTCAAAAGCGGTCACAGACAAAGCATAATCCTTTTAATTTCTCTGTACAAAGCCAGTAATTTGTCTTCATAATAAAAGAAAGATACTACACATATCTTTACCTATATAGAAGACCTTTTGTTAAGGATTTTTTTACGGAAATGCTATTTTGTAGTGATGGGTAGTCCGATTCTTTTAAATAACTTGATTGTTTCAGTTAGTTGGTCTGTTGCGAATCAACTCTGAATCGATTCATTTGATTCACCAATTTAAAAAACATCCTGCAGGCATTGGCCGTGAACTTGTGGTGGCAGATTGTCAAGCATGCTCTCATCCTCTACTTGCCATGCTTAGGAAGTAGGAAGTCTAACCCTCTCTCTTTTCCATCCATTTATGAATAATCTATTTAGCAAATTACAAAATTTAATAAAGATTTTTCACCAGTATGTCAATGTAGTACTTCTTTGTCAATAATTAATTATATTTAATATGCTTTTGACTTTTTATCTATCTATCTATCTATCTATCTATCTATCTATCTATCTATCTATCTATCTATCTATCTATCTATCTATC
>JAPQRQ010036556.1:66137-86704 GCA_037367365.1 Apogon talboti | reverse complement strand
CTCCACAACCCCCACTTCTATACAGCCCCAACTCCGCTGCAAAATAACACAAACATGAGGGGAATACACCCCTATGGCACATGATGAGCTCTTTCCGGCGGTGGGAGGGTTTTATTTTTAGCGTGATGTCTAGCGGCCGGCTTTATTAGGAGATTCTTGCCGCAGGGCTGCTAATCACAGGTCAGGGGGTCACAGGGGTCTCAACTCCGGCGCAGAAGGTGTCACCTGTTTGTGCAGTTCGGTCACTGCCGGCCGTGCGTGGCTGCAGGTGCTACGTAAGACCTGATTGGACATGACAGGCTCAGACGGCGGCTCCACATGTGTGCGGCCGACCCCACGCCTGCGTACGCTGGGCGGTGCTCTGCCCATGGCGCGGCCAATACAGAAGCAATCAACAAGGTGACCACGGAGAGAAGACAAGTCCGACTAACTGGCGTTCTGAGCCCTATGGCTTTGAAATAATTGGCAGAAGAAAGAAGAAGAAAAAAAAAGAAGAATCCTTACATTGATGCCCTGCGGACTGTACATCTGGTTGGCTGTGAGTCCTTCACTGTATCCGCCTGTCTGACTGATAACATGGCGAAGGGTATCCACCTGAAATATCCAGAAACAACAAACAAAGCAAGGTCAGAGTCAACACAAGAGAAGTGCAGGTGAAAATACAGCGATGACAAGACAACAAGAGAGACAACAAGAGTATAGAGCAGTGCAAATGTATCCTTGGAGACAGCAAGGTCTGATCAAACAAAAAGGACATCTAGAATTCAGACTTTTGCTTTTTGCTATTTACAATAAAACAAAATAAATTACTCACAACATAAGAAAAATACTGATGAATATTCTATCCTTGAGACTGAAAAATAACCAACGAAGACGAAGCTCTGAAGTGCACAGGACATACTTTTACACAACACACATTTAACTGGAGAAGCACAGGGATGACCAGTAGCATTACTGATGTTCCAAAGAGAGCTTTTGTTTTCACCTACATCTGCTTATATGTCTGAAGGATTAAACAAAAACTACTGATTTTCATGAAACCTGGTGGAAGGGATGTGCACACACTAATGGCATATTCATTACATTTAGGAAAGGAGGAGAGCTTGGCATTTTCATTTTACATTTTTCTAATTTTATGAGATATTTGCCTGAATTACAGCATCACTGTTTTCTGACTCAAACTGTTTTTCAGTAGCAAAATTCTTATTAATCAAATAGTCCAGACAAGATATTTTAGCCCCATTTCTGAAGCTCAGAGCTCAGTGGAAGTCTCTGCTGTGATCTGAAATGAAACTAAGTGTGAGGATGTGATGCCAGTGTCATCCTAGCTGATAGTGAACACTTCCATATGGTGGTGAAATACTGATGCTTATTGTAAACAGTCTTGTCTGTAATATAGTTTGAGTTTGTACAAAGAGAAAAAGGTTAGTCTTTATGAACTCAGCACCATCTTTCCTTGTTATATTTTCTATAAAAATATGAGAAACTGTGCTGACTATTGTCTGGCAAAATATAACACATTTTTTGTTTTTAATTATTTTGCACATGAAAAATATGCTTTTAAAGCTGACAGATTTGATGGCCTTGATGATTTCTAGTGGCTCACAGGAGACAATCAGTGTTTGAAGTAAAAAAAGGTGTCGTTCCACAAAAGGATCTGAATTTACATGTGCTTCCATTATATTGCTTAAACATTGATTGTGTGATTTTATGCTTAAATACATATTAAAAGTTACACATGTTTCAGTAGTTTATGCGTTTAATTTTGTAAATCGATTGACAGTTCTTTTTATTAGTTACATCTGTGTGTGGAAGGTCTGGAGGTAGCGTGGGGTCTACACCTGTATTCTGTGCTGCACTGCTCAGGGGCCCTACCTGTGACTGCACGTTGGCTCCCACCTGAGCCCCCTGGTACGAGTCCCCATTAAGAGACTGCACGCTCATGAACAAGTCGCCGGAGTTTGACATGTTAAAAGAGCCAGCAGAACCTGAAAGGAGAGAGGGAGCAGTCGAATCATAGAGAGAAAGAAAGCAAGCAGGCAAAGCAGGGCGGCCCGTCCAGACGGCAGCCTGGAGGAGCACCATGCAGAGTTAGCTAGCAGGCAGCCAGGCTCCGTTACAGGCCCCGGGGCCACACAGGTCAAAGGAGCACAGCCGAGAGGAAACATGAGGACAGGAGAGATGCAGCTACACAAAGTGATTTGTCTCTGGCATATTAGTAGTGCTAACAGGTTATTCTGGGCAAGAAAAAAACAGGGGAAACAAAGAGGTAACAGTCCAATATTATGAGAAATTTCCACTTTCTTACCCAAAGTTATATAATGAATACAATTTCATATCAGGGTGAAGGATAAATGGATAATTTGTGGTAAGTTTGAATAGCTTTAGCATAAACTGTGAATGCAGTAAGATACCGATAGCTGTGTAAAATGTGCAAAAAAAAACCCAGCCAACTTTTGGATTTAGAATGATGTTATTTTTTTGTACTTTTTACACAGCTAAACCAGCAGTTTTCCTCTGCTTCTCCTGTTTGTACTATGCAAGTCCAAATTCACAATCTCATATCAATTTATGGGTAAGATTACATATACAGACTTTTCCAAAAATATCAGACTGTTGCGTTTTAAGAAGAAGACAAGAAAGCATTATGAAATATTCTTCTCATTTATCAGCGATTCCCATGAAAAGACCAAAGGTAATAAAACGTGAGCATATGTGCAGCACTTTCAGCACTGATTTCTGCAGATGATGGGCTAGACTGGTTGCAGTTAAAACACGTAGGCATATTATTTGAGTAACAGAGAATAGGTTTTTCACAGAAAGGATTTTTGGACTTACAGGCTTGGATAAAAGGCTTTGGCAGGTAATATTTGTTATAAAAATCAATACATTGTTTTGTTTTCATGGAATTGGCTGACAATAAGAACAATTTATATTGTATAGGTTATATTTTGAATGCTAGTGCAGAAGAACAAATATAGAGTTAAACATTTGTACATGAAGAACATGATTTATTGAGAGGAAGTAAAAAGGAAAGTAAGCATAGGGAGACTTGGCATGGGGCTCAGGTTGGCTAATCTGTGACACATTTTGCTCCAGAGGGGTTGTTGTATTTGTTTAGAGTGATGTGTGTTTGCTCAAATATCATAATAGTGTGTTTCCAGGTACGCTTCCCAAGGGAGAGTTGCATTTTGTGTGACTTCTAACACTTCAGCCTCAAACTGATATACTGCAAAAGCTGCTAAACTGCACAGAGAGGAGTTAAATGTCGATTAGCTGAGCAGAGCCAGGGACTTCCTGTCTCACCTGCAGAGTTTGGAGTTGAGGGTGAATTTGCTTGGCTTCCATGTGAGGATGCATTAGCCGCATTCACGGCAGTTCTCGCAGCGTACATGTTGGCTTCTTCTTGGAACTTACCAATGTTTTTCTTGTATCTGATTCGTTTATTCCCAAACCAGTTGGATACCTGAGTAGACAAAAAAGAATGTAGTTTATTGCTCCTGTAATCTTCACAGACAGAACCTCTCCACATTTGAGGGCAAGCGTTTCAGAGAAATCAGAACATGTTTAGCTTGCCTGGCCTTAATGGCACGTGTAAAACTGCAGAGAGCCTCTGTTAAAGGTAGGCACTACATAGGCTGGTGCTGTGAATCTGCATTAGTGCCAGAATGGAATGATTGCCAATAACAGTCTCATTATGTCACCATGACTGCAGCTATCATCAGAACTCACACAAGCACCAATCAGTCAACATCCGCTAACACCCATTACTGCTAATGGACTCCCAGATGAAGCCAGGGGGGTAATCCCAGCGCTAATGATAAACAACATTAAAATGAAAACCAAATCAATCCTGCAAAGTTTCCAATACACAGAGAAGGTAAACATTCTCCTTTATTATGGCCAAGAAACAGAAACTCTACAAATCATTCAGCTGCTGAGCAGCTTCCACAATCAGGCCCAGATGCATCCTCAAATCATTTGGTATAAATTAATGAAACCAACTGCGGAAACAATCCATTCCCAAATGATGGATTCAAAACACAAACTGCTGTTTACCTTGGCGTTGTCATTGCTTTCCTTATTATCAATTCTCACAGGATTAAAGCAACTTGAGTGCTAGAATGCAAACATGAAAAAAACAAAGTGCCTGAATATTTTAATATTTTTGCTTGTCAGCAGCACTGGCACAAACATCTTAATGTTCACAAGTTGTTAACTTACTGACAGATTCATAGTAAATCATCATGCATCCATTCACTAACATTCTATTCCTCAGAGGCAGATAGGCCTGTTAATTACTCACACAAAAGTCACAGGTTTTCACAGTTGTTTAACATTTTTTTTAGATAATAATGAATTTAGTCAATTATGTCCTAAATAATGACAAATGTTAAATACATAATATCAGATCTCATTGTTTTACCCTAAAAATGAAACCTGCAGAAATCTTTTTTGACAGTCTGTCCACTTCAAAAAAAAGTTTTTTTTTTCTTTTTTAGATTTTTACGATTGCTATTATTACTATTTTTAAGAGGTATCTGTGCTCTACTCATCCTTGGTTCTGTATATCTTGTGCATTATAACAAACGTCATCCACTATAAGATGAGAGAAGGACTGTGGTGTGACAGCAGTGTTGTCTGCATCTTGTCTTGTCTTCAGCTTCAATAGAAACAAACAGTGGCTTTGTCTGGTTGGAATTACAAGACTACAAACTTATGACATGGCGTATTTATACTTTGAGTCTTTTGTTGTCTCAATAAAAGGTACTGCTAAAAGATTAGAGGAGCTGTCTCCAGTCATGACAGTCAGAAAACTTATTAATAGGTTCTTTGCCAAGACGCTTACAGCTGCTTCATGTGTTCACATTAAAACGGATGTTTATCTCACTGATTTGTTACTGTAGTTTTCCTACAGGTGGTGTTGGGTTGCGTACCTGGGCAACTGTGATGGCGCACTTCTTTGCCAGCTCTTCTTTAGCCTCCTCGCTGGGATAAGGGTTACTGAGGTGGGAGTAGAAATACTCATTCAGGATCTCTGTCGCCTGCTTATTGAAGTTCCGTCTTTTCCGTCTAAGAATAAAAAAAAATTACAAAAATTTTAAAGCAGAAAATTACAGTATCAAATTTACATACTTTATTACATACTGCATTATTTACTGTCTGGTTTAGTCTCCAGTTTAATAATATTTACCTAATTCATGTGCACTAATTGTTTTCATTTCAGATTAGTGTGAGACTATGTTTTGCTGGAATTTACCAGACAGCAGAGGAGAGACAGCTGGGAAACAAATCTTTCCAAAAAGTGCTGTCTGAAACCACAGATGGAGAAAGATCAACCCCAAATGACAGGAAGTCAGGCCAAAAGATCTATGTTTATAAACAAACCCAATCTGCGTATGGTGGCAGTAGTAGGAGGTTAGTTTCACTGCTGATGGCAAAGAAACTAGTCCTGACCAGAGCACTGATAATATTAGTCACAGATCTAGAAATGTTTGTAATCTGTCGTATCAGGAGGACACACTCTGACCATCGTGAATGTCGGATAATATACCTGGTTTTAAAAGATAGTTGCAATAGTAAGGTTTTTTTATCAACAAATGTCAAAATTTCATGTGTCAACAATGAATATTAACAGAATTTGAGGTATTAAATGTTACAATGAGATGTAACACTTTTACTTCAGTCTCTGTTGATAATTTATTGTTTGAATGTTTTATACTAAAATATTACAAACTGGCTTTAAATCATCTTTTTTTTTTCCCTAAAGAACTCTCTTATCCTAACGGACATAACACTTTCTAAAAAGCTGCCCAGTAGAAACTAAGACCACAATGTAAAATTATCACAAAGAGATCCACAATTATTAAGTTAATATCTACTTTTATTTTTTTAAGTTTCAAATGTCAACTATATATTTAAACATATGGCAGTATTTTTCTGGCATAAGTCAGAGTATGGTTGAAAAAACAAAAGCCCTGGGTTCAACTATCACATGAGCTGAGTGACCCTGTATCTCCTGCACTGATCGGGTCGTGTCTACATGTGCCACATCTAAAGAGGGCTTTACATAAGCTGGGGGGGAACCCTGTAAAACCTCTTTCCATGTATCTACCGGTGAGGAGATTTGTTCTAAAATCTGTCCCACACTCCAAAAGCCTGCTTGAGAATATGTAAATGTGCACAGCATGGGCCCCAGCAGCCAGTAGATTAATCAGTGGAGCTGAGCATGGCAGTGCCTCTCAACCAGTGAAAGCTTACTCTCCCTTTCCCTTCCCCTCACTGCACCACCACAATCATTTGCAAGAGAATAGATAGGGAGCTTTGTAAGGCAGCGCATGCCTCATTTAAATGTTATGCCTCCGACTCAGACTTTGAGTGAGATTTATCCTTGGAGAAATGTATGCAAATCCGGAGCACGCATCAAAAGGAACAAGCGATTACATTAAAAAAGGGAAACAGTTAGCGTGATGGAGCACGCAGGAAACTCTTATTGGCCAGTGTTGCTGGGTATGCTGGTCCAAATGGCATCCATAGATGCAAAACCAGCCCAGCATGTGTGGTAAGCAGCAAAACAGCATGTGTTACAGCATGTTTATAGCATGATAGGCCTCCTACATCACCCATTCATATGGATATCAGGCTGAGAGGGAAGCACATGATGAGGTTTGCAGTGTTGTTACACTGGGAGGTGATTTTCAGCACAGAGCGTGGTGGTGTATGAATGTAAAAACAGGCACGCATGCATAAACATATACAAAGACACACACCTGGCATCGAGGAAGCGGGAGCGCAGGATCATGACGGCCTCACAGGTGCTCTGCTTGAGCTGCATCTGGATGGAGCTGAACTTGCGGTGGATGATGTTCACCATGCGCTCGATCTCTTTGGGTGAAATTGGCCGCGTGCGTGACTGCTCCCTCAACAGGTTCATCACATGTGTGGTGAACTCGTTGCATGCCTGTAGGAAGGACACACACCAGAATAAGTCAAGAGTGTACCAGAAACACTTCCCCCCCAGGGTCAATAAAAAACTGAATAAGGTTTTCATTTTATCTGGCCTTATCACATTGACTGTTCCAGAGACACATCTGCTCACATTCGGGATGAACAGAGCACCCACCATCCAAAATAATAATCAAAAGCAAATCCAGCTTTGCTTAATGTGGTTCAGGGTGAGCTTTCTCACAGAGCCAAGAGGGAATATAAGCACTGATATATTTCATATTTAACTGAAGTGGTGATGGCAGTGTGTTGAGAGGAACCAATGACAGCTGTTCTCCTCTCAGACACACACTTTCACAGCATAGCCACCCTGAGAGACGAACATGCCACGACGTTTCATTCATCCCCCCTGTGTGACACCAGGCGTGAATCTGCCACAATATTACACTCCGACTCTCTGTCTCATACTGTCTCCTCTCCTTTATTTCCCCTCTTCCCTGTCGCTCTCTCTCTGGATTTAGCCGTGTCAGGCTTTGTCTGTGTCTGTCTATCTGCGTGTACATCTGTCTTACTCACATTCATCTGAAAGGGAAGCTATTGTCATGAATGCATCGGCCATCAAGGCAATAAGAGGAAATCATCCCCCCTCCAACAGCATTAAACACTACACTGCAGCATTCACACAGAAACATCAAACATACGGCACATGTTTGACTATTCTGGGGTTTACTGTGTATTGACTCTCCTATACCTTAATGTTATGCTCTTTAAAGGAGCAGTCAGAGAAAAAATTCCACTAGAACGCATAAAGAATGCTCATTTTGTACTAGTTACTTGAACCAGTCTGTGATAAATTGCCTTTGTTGATGTCATATGAGGCTCTGGAGGAGCTTTGTTGACAACCACTGATTGATTATAAGTTAGAGGATGATTAACCACCACAGTTTTGATAATCAAAAATAACACTTGCCAACAGATAGTTGTACAGTTTTGGATATTTAGACAAAATAAATAGGTGTCATGTTTTACAGGACCCTGTTCTTTTTTCTGAAATCACAACCACATTTCAAAGAATACTAAACAGATTAACCATCAGCACGAATAATGCACCCTAAACCCTGATTTCACCAGAATTTTTCAGCACTTTAGGAGTTTACTAAGTGGGGATATATTACCTTGTTGCATTATGGAAAATCCGCATACTGCGGATTATTTGGCTCATGCTGTTTACTGTCTCAAACAGTAACAGCACACAGCAGTGCAGCGTCTTTTGGTTCTTTTGAATTACTTTTGACAAACTTAAATCCTTATCTTAAAATATACCACTTACACACTGGAGTAAAGTAAGTCATACTATTTTCTGAAACACTGCATTAGCCACTGTACCTGTCCTGTCTTTATATCCATTAAAAACCAAAATATTATGAGAGTTAGAAAGATGGACAGATGCTTTAATGATCTTTAAATTTCGGTATTGAGTAGCTATATGATCTAGTGGTTACAGGTCAAGAGGTGTGTTTTGTTTTTTGTGCTTCATGCAAATAAAAATCTTAACAGTTTGTGTATCCCACCAGCTGTTCTCACCTGTTCGTACTTCTCCAGCTCTGTGTGGTAGATCTGTCTGATCTGGGACAGTTTGGCCCTGTAGTCAGAGTGTTCTGCCGAGTTGTCCGCCCCCGCTCCTCCTGATGCCGCTGCTGCAGCTGCCGCCGCTGCCGAACCGCCGCCTTTCTCTGGACCGGATACACCCTCTGCCAGCAGCATGTTGTCCAACCGCATGAGCTGGGGATCTGGGGGCTCCTCCTCCTGGGCGCCACGGATACTCAGCACTACGGTGACAGGAAAAGGTCAAAGGTCAGTCATAAAGGTCACACCTACGGTGGCGTGATGCACCGTAACAAGCTGTCAGTTGCGTAGCCTGACTGCATAGCTGACAGAGAGACTCCGCTGAGCTGCACCCACACATCCACTTAGTGTGAGTGATGCAGTATGGTGCAGCAGAGCCACACAGGCAGAGGCTGGAGGAGTCTGTGGCTTTTGGACATCTGTAAACCTCTGTGGCTACACACTGTAGCCACAGAGGTTTCAAAACTATGACTGATTGTTTTCCTTTTCATTACAAACCAAACAAATACTGTCAGATAAAATGGTAAGATGTTTGTTTTTAAAAAGCAAGGATGCACATTTTCCTTATGGTCATTAAATTCCTTAAAAAGACCATAACCACAACAATCCAAAATAACGACTATAAATCTAAACTATAAATAGACATAATAACCTTTGCACTTGCTCCTTTAATCCAATAAACACAAATATCCTTCCTATATTGCATAAAGGATATTGTTTTGCTGCCTAAACTGTATTAAATCGCAGCTGAAAATAGTCCTTAACCAATGCATTATTAACTCACTTAGGTGACATTTGCTAAAAAGTAACGGTGCCCAAACGTTGAAAGAAAACCCTGCAGCATTTTAAAATAAATATATATTTGCAGCTTGTTTTTAAGATCTACATCTCCAATTAGCTTGGAGCTAAGTGTCAGCTTGGGGATGTTAAACAGTGTCAGACGGTAAACTAATACACTGTTAGTTTTGGCTTTTTAGGGTATTTAGATATAATACAGAGTCATCCTTAACCATTCTCATTATACAGTTTTGCTGAACACTTGATTATAATCACTGATTATTCTGTGGTTTGTTATTTTTGTATGACACACTGTTAAAATTTACAACAGTCCATGAACACAGATCATTTTGAAATCAATAAAATCAATCAATCAATATATTTTGTTAAATTCCCGTTTTTGAACAGTGAATGGGACATAAACCCCTTCTTAAATATAAATTTCACTGGGTGGTGTGAGGTATAAAGGGATAATATATAAAAACAGGATAATCCGCAATAACCAGTGATAAATCTGTTGTGAGCTTTGATTTATAAACTGACCTGATAAAATTATATGTCTCACAAAATGTCTCCCAGCTGATATCTTTGCAATGATAAGTGTTCCATGTTAAGATTGAACAGTGTCATCAACAATAGTGTGACTTAATGCCAAAGATGCAGGGCCTGTGCCTTCCACTAGAGGTCTCCCTTGCCATTCTTTACATATCTAAAATCCCACCTTCCATTTTCTGAGGTGAAAACACTCGGGCTGCGACTGGGAACCATCCATTTCAATATAAAATACCTTCTCTTGTGTGGAGTGTGGGGCGCTAGTATCGAAACTGATCCCTGAGTGGATATTGAAAGTGCATTGACAGCAGCAGGCAATATTATTACAGAACCCTTTGGTTATAGTGCTAACAAATGTATGACTTGGTGACTTTATTCCCTGTGTGTGTCGATAGCCGTTTAAAATGTTACTCTTGTCATTTGTCTCATTGTCACTGAATGAGAAGGGACAGGCAAGGAGCACTTCATTAATTTGGAGACAATGGGAGTGCTTGGTGCATTAACCCCAGACTGCTGTCCGGGTTGGTAGGCCTGGGCAGGGGGTCAGTGGGATGAGAATGGGGCCTGCTGTACTTGAAGAAGAGGAGGAGGCGTTTGGGAGTAATCCCCCCCTGCCGCCACTCGCGTTTAGTGGTCTGGAAATGCAAATATGGCAACTGTTGGCAAGTGGGAGAGGTCAGAGGTTCAGGCCACGGGCTCAGCAGGAGGTAGATTGAGTGTGGGAGGAGTGTTGGCGTAGTAGTGGAGGTGGAAGCGGTAGTGGTGATGGTGGAGGGGGGTCTCTTGAGATGGCAGGACTGTACAAACATCCTGTCTCATTACCCAGACTCCTTCATCACTCCGGTAATGTATGGATGGGCTCGGAGGGAAATCTCGGATGGCTTCACACCCTGCTTTACCTCCACATCGCCACGACTACAGCACCCGCGCTATGACCTGATCAAACCTGCTCCATCAGAAACTCTAAACCCGCCTGTCTGCTTTAGTTAACGTACATCAGCAAAGGGCCCTTGCTGCCCCCCCCACCCCCTTCCCCCAGCTCCTGAACACTCACCAGTACAGGGAAGCAGGTTTTTTTTCTGTATAGTTACCACCTCATAAATACCAAACTAAAGTAGGTGTTAAAATGAAAGCACACCACAATATCCCGTAGAGCAAGAAAACAACTCATTGCAGTACACACTTTGAAGATGAAGGCAGAAATCTGACTGTTTTAAAAGGTGCACAGTACAGAGGTATATTCAGTATTCCAGACAGGAGTGAAAATTTATGAACATGGTAATGGTTTCTTTTCAAACTTCAAAGACTACATCCAGACTCATGTCCCTTAAACAAAAAAGGAAGAGGGAAATGTCCCTAAATATTAGGCATCGGTACTTAGCACAGAAATGGAAGGGAGTGCGCTTCTATGCCAAAAAACCAAGGCCGCATTTCTTCCTGAACTCATAAAGCGTCTAGACTGTCAAACGAAAACGGAAAATAAAAATTCCCCATGTCCACAAAATGATTCGATTCATGTCTGCCAAGTTCTAGCTTAACATTCATGAAGTGTTTATTTTACTTGGCTTAAAAACCCTCCGACATCAGTCTTAAAAGAGCGGCTGATGTAGAGAAGGTCATTTCTTAGGAGATCTCTTAGAAAGGAAAGAGGAAAAAAAAGGTGGAATAAGAAAGGTCATCGAGAAATAAGAAGCAAATGACTACATTCAACATCTCCGGGATTCTAGCAGGAGTATTATGCGCAGAATGAACAGGTAAACATGTTCAAGTGTGCCATAAACTGACAATTAATTCAAACTCTGACATGATCCCCAGGCCTAGCTTGTTGACATGTGTATACCCTTGCTAATCAGCTGCATCTCACATTTGTGCTCCTCTCCTCCCAGATCCCAGCTCCATTCTTGCTGCTGATCCAGCTGTCTTGGAAAGCATCTGTCAGGAGGGACCCAGGAAGGAACAATGCATTACGCCATGTTGGCTGTGTACTGTCATCCCTCATTGACAGCACATTGTCACACTTACACAGTGTCCTCTGAGCTGGGAACAAGCTAAGTAGCTGCTGCCTATAATATCAGCTCTTCCTGCCGCCTCTTATCATACAATCTGAAGGGGAACTTGCTCCGAGTGGGGTTAATATGGATTCTACGAGGAGGATGCGACGGTGTTCATTTCAATTTAAGTGAATAATCAGTGTGATCCTTATAATGATGACAGGCGTGATGGTAACAAGCTCTTGTCTTGGGTAGTTTGCGCACATGGAGGAAAAAGCACAGTCTTCGGAAGTGAAACGTCACGTGGAAGCAAATGATGATTTATTTATTCCACCCTGAACCTACAGCTCGTAATTAAAACCATGGAGGGATTATCTCAAACAAATAAAATTAATAAAGAAAAGAAAAGGATAATGTGCTTCCATAAAATTGGCTTTGCTGTGGGTCATAATTACACGACTCAGTGAGGGCCACTTTATTGGCTAATGGCAGCCTAATTGATTCATCCTAATGTTTTTCGAGCCTTGGGTCTGCTGGGCACTCCCTGTCCAATAGTGCTGGTGAACTTACTTAGCCACCCGCAGACAAACACTGAAGGTTCTCCCAGGGATAAACAATTATCTGACTGTGTGATTTGGACCCTCCCTCCCCCCCCTCAGTGAACGCAGACTTTCTGTATGTCTCTAATGGATGCCATTTCCCTCTTGGAGGCGTTTCAAAGATGGCTTGTTGTCAGACGAAGCCTTATTCCTCCCTCCTGTTGTTGACAAGCAATTCTCACAAGGAAGCGTGCACCAGGCTTTATTGTTCTGCTTTATTTTGTGTGTTAATATGAAAAAAAAAAAAACTGAGGTTTTCACTGCTGATATATTTACTAAACCACGGTTAGAGATTTCAGAATCTACATGTGTGCAACTGCATATCTGCAAGGATGGATTGGGTCAGCTTGGGTGTACACACAGCGAGACAAAATGTCACCGGCTGAGAAGACAAGCAAAGTAAACTGAAATTGGAGAACATGACATTTATTTAACCCCGAAACATCTGGCCTTTTACAAATCAAATCGATATTTAATAAAAGCCCGGAGCAATTGGCTTTTGGAGGGGTGGATATTTAACTGTCTGGTCATTTATCTGGGAATATTTATTTCATTTCTACACAGCTGAGGGAAGAAGCTTTTGCTCTTTGAGGATAAGCTTGGAATATCATGCTCAGAGATGATTTACGTCCCTATTTGGGGAGAGCAGCTTGCCTAAACCCCCCCTCTTCTCCCCCCTCGTTGCTTGTTTTCAGCGAGCACATGTGTAACATTTTCTGTTCCCCATATATTAGTCATTCCAGAAGATTGGCTCATGGCCTCATATGAAGATGGGTGTGGGTATTAAAATATTAATTGAACTACTAGCAAGAGAGATACATCATTTCAGAGCAGCTCCGAGTTTAGGTTGAGTCTTAATTGAACAAAGACCTGAGAATAAACTCTGCAGGGGAATGAACCATGCCAAACAAAAGTGGGTTGGCAGCTGGGGGCTAGCGTCTTAACTAAGGATGGGAACTGAACTCGGTTCCAAATTAGAACCAATAACAAAATGCCAAGTACCGGTTACCCATTTAAAATGTGTTTAGATCAGATTCTAAGATGCATGGGTAACATCACAATGGTGTGAAAGATATGCTGCGCTAAATGGTGAAAAAGTGTGACTTCACTTTAGGAAAGAAAACAACCTGCCAAAGATAAGGAGGGCGTCATTTTCTTGGACGCATAGAAAAATAAAAATAAAAAATGCTAAAATGGGTTGCCAAATGTACTTTGGCAGCCGTTAATATACACAGATAAAGTCTATGTGTGGGAAACACACATATTGAGTAGCAAAATGTAGGACAAATAAGGATATGTTTGTTTACCACCAGAACACAAAAATACACTCACCGGCCAATTTATTAGGTACATCTTTTCTGAACAAGGTGTATTTAATAAAATTGCCTGTAAGTGTAGTTTGTCTGCTCTATGTTGATGTTTAAATATTATTTGTATTTTTTAATGTGCACGTCGATGTATTAACTATGTACTAGATAATTAAAAAGACATATTTATGTTATGTAAACATTCGACCAATTTTTCTTCATCATTTTGGTATTGAATCCAGGAGCAGAACCGGAATCTATGAAATTCAAACACCAAATCCTTGTCATAACTAGCTTTTTTGGAGGAATATTATCACTGGGATAGGTTCCGTGTAGATTGTTGTGTCATCTCGCCATGCATGACAAGAGTTGGAAATTGGAAAAATATTGTAATTGACAGGAAATAAAAGCAAGATTCAAGCCTAAAAATACACTTTTGAGTCACTGACAATATTTGGGAATTTATCAAAAGCTTGTCAGGGGATTACAATTTCTTCCAGGACACTGCTTGCATCTTCAAAATGATTCTGTTTTTTTTTTTTTTTCTACAGCATAACAATATCACTCTCAAAGAGTTACAGCGCACCATGCTCTGCAGTCCAGATATCTTATCCTATCAGATTAACAGAGGCAAATGGCAGGCTGTCAAAAACCATTACCATATGTAATCCCCTTCTAGATTTCGAAGGCATGTCGACAGGGACTGTTGGCATAGCGGCCTGTCATTGCGATCGGGTGATTGGGGGAAAGCCTGATGTTTAATTAATGATGTTGGGCCATTCTGTCACAGTTAGCGAGATGGATGGTCAAAAATAAATGTCCCTGACAGAGACTGGGTGCCGTGGTTTAAACTTGTGGACACCTTTTGAGGCCCTCTGTTCTGTACCCAGATGCTGAAATGTGATCTGCAGTGTTATGTCACAGACAGCAGCGCAAGGAGAGACAGCCAAAAGTGACACGCAATGCCGGTCAGGTGACAGCATGTCCAGGCAGGTCAACAGCACCTAGCTTGACATTTCTAAGAGCACTTAGATTAGAAAGTGGAGGAGCATGAGCATTTCAAGTGACATCCTGTGATGTTTTCATATTAGCTGTTGAACAATGTCAGTGAATATGTAAATTATGCACATCTTAATAAAGCTTACATATATTGCAAGTAAGTCTTTTCTAGAATAAAAAAAGCCTGTGGTGTCTTGGAAGTCATACTCTTGTGTTTGTAGCAGGACCGAGAGAAGAAACAGTGAACAATCTGTTAAAAAACTACATTTCTACTGTCTCAAAATGAAGGTTGCTCCTGTTTGTGCTAATGTTAACACAAAATATCAGAGTAGTAGAAAGCTTCTTGCATTTAACAACATACAATAGGAGAAAAATGAAGGATGACAACAATGACAATGCTATCAATGTTATTTTGTATTTTAATGTATATATGGATATCTCTAATATGCAAACATCAGTTATATCTCACTACTAATTTTAAACAACTACATCACCATCAGCTATTACGTTGCTCTTCACTGTGTTCACTGTGTTCACTGTGCGTCCCTCTTCAAGTGTTTAATGCAGAGAGTACATTTTCCTGAAAAATGGGCACAATGTATTATGTATGGACACTTGCATGTTACACAGGATTTTTGGCCATTTCAAAAAGTGATTCCTGGACTATGCAGCAGTACAATTAAAGTTATGACAGTACATTTTTTATTACCAGATGTAAGTATTTGCTGCTTTTATGGCTTTCAATTTATATAAATTGCATAGATTACAATATATGTAAATCATTGAAGTAAATATGTCAGAGACATAACAAATATGATGAAAAAATGTACAAGGATATTCATCATGTCATTGTCATACCTCTCAGAAAATAGAGGCATGATGTAATCATCCTTAAAAACAGTCTAGAGTGTATGGTGAAAGCCAAATGCTTTTGCATAATTAACCCTTTCTGGTCAGGCTGTGGTCGGGCTGTCTTCTTGAATTTACAGTGACAGCACTGGCCCTATTTGTTTGCATTGGTGCTTCAGTGGGCACACTTCATTGTGGCTTCAGCAGTTAATAAATCACAGTAGAAGCCCCCTCTCTCGACGCCAGCCTGTGCTACGGTGGTCCTGTCACAAGGCAGGCACCAGAGCCGAAGCGACAGCTACATGCTAATTCAACATCGGCATAATTCATTATACAGTCGCAAGTGTACTGGAATGGAAAGAGAACCAACATACACCAGGAGGAAGACGACAGGCATCAAACTGTTAAATCCAGCTCCCCTTAAGTCCCCTCTGTTTGCCTTTGTAAAGACTCAAGCCTCTAAGATCCTGCCAGCAATATAAAATTATACTTCACTTACATATGCACAAAAAGAGCTTTGGGATGTGTTAAGAAAAAAAAAAGGTTTTACTTTCAGAACACAAGCACAAAGTCATGCAATTAATTTCAGTGGTGAAAGGTTAACAAACAATATCATAAAGGTTAATGGACAAAGAAGACAATTAAGAAGCAACTGAGCTCTTTAACAGCGCCGTTAAAAAGAAATGTGCTATTTTTTTTATGAAATATGGTAATATATACAGCCACTTCCTGTAGTCACACAAAAGCCAATGTAAAATGACATATCAAAAGGCAGAACTGGTGCTAATGCACTAAAAGGGAAATTAACAAAAAGATAAAGAGTCAATTAAACCGATAAGGCCCTGCACTCTTCAGAAGGTGAAAACTGAGGGGGTGGGTAGAGCTGACAGGCTTCACATTAAAGCTCTGTGCTGCCTTCTCATCCTCTGTGTGGACCCTCTGCTCCATGAGCACCAGCTCAGAGAGGAAAGAAGGGCTCTCACACTCTCAACATTAGGGCTACTAATGACGATGTAGTCTTTTGTACAGCGGACACGGGTTTCCAATTAGAATTTACACAAGAAACACTTTGAATTATTCAATTCTGTTCTTCACTTTTTATAAAAAAACTTTAAAGAATAGTATGCTTGACCTAATCTCACTGCAGTCAGAGTGAAGATAAAGCGCACCAGCAGCCCGAGGCTCTGTGTGCAGAGCCACAAAGAGCAAACTGTTTTAAAGGAATAAGACTTAAGCATCATAAAAAAAACTAGAATCTTTTTCAGTTTTGATCCTTGACTAGGATTAAGTATTCTGGCAATGGGATATGTATTTAACAGGGGTTTCAGTTCAATACATTCCAGTAAGTTGAGAGCTTTTAAAACGTAATTTAAGAAAAGTGTTAAAGTATAAAGACCACAACACCATAAACAAAAAATGCAGAGTGGAAGAGTCAAATGGCTGAAGAGAAAATACAACCCTGCTACAGTTTTGCGATTATGATGCCTTCATCATGTGAACCTTCTTTTCACATGTAAAGTATTAATTAAAAATTAGTTGTGTTTATGAGAATCAAAACAGTCATACAGAACATCTAAGACTTAATAGATTAACAAAAATTTTAAAGATCTGTGTTGATATGGATGATGCAGATTCTGTTTTAAGCTTATCAGTTCTTGCAGTCCATATCTGATTGACAAGGCTGTACAAAAACAAATACTTTGCCCCGTTTTTATCCCAGCTTCACTGCCGTAGTTTAGTCGATAATAAGCTCCAGAGCTTTGTTTATGTGATTAAATTGCAACATGGTCACCCGTCAGTAAAGCGGGGCTGGGTTCACTTCACTGTGCAGCGTCTGAGCTCACATAGAAGATGGGTAGCAGTATAAGAGCTTCCATACAAGTGTCCTGTGTGTGTCCCACATGAGATAGCGAGCGTCCGGCAGCACACACCAGACCGGGGCCATCCACGGCCTCGGGCGCTGTGTTGACTGGGCCTGCCATGTCATTAACAGTCGCCTTGATCTGCTCTACCTTATTAAAGCCATTCCTTCAGGAGAGCAGACGAGCATGTCACAGTGTGAAACCAGGCCAAGGAGGGAAGGTGACCACACTGCCACCCTCAGCTTGTGTGGGGGGCAGCGGGGGAGGGAGGGGGGGTTACGGGCACAGAGCAGTGGCTTTGTTGTCAGCCTCATCCCGGACCCCCTGATGTCCCTGTGATTCCTTTGTCAGTCTGTGTTAATGGAACTCACAGTGGTTATGCTCCTTCACATTCTTATCTCCTGTAGCAGGACCGGCGCACAGCCCAGCAGTGTCTGTTTAGCTGCAGCCAGTAGGAGTCGACTGCTGCGCTGAATATTGACAATGTCGCTCCTGTTAGCAAGCAACACGTTCATGATGAATCCCATTAAAGAATGCTGGGACTCAACCAATCTACATTACAAATTGGCCTTGCGCTAACTAAGTGATGCAGAGGATTATTAGAGGTTAACTTCCTTTGACTGGTGTGCTCATGAGTAAAAAAGCTGCAAAACAAACCCAGAGAAAACACCCGACTGCAAAGCCTGGTGGCTTCCAGCTCCGTCCCATTCCATCTCTGTGACTAAACACACTTGTGTGGCATTTTTCACAGCGCGCAGCTCTCCTACTGCCAACCAGTTTATGTAAAAGTGATTAACAGTAATTAATCCTTAATCACCATGATTAGCCAAGTCGCAGTAAATTAAGCCACATCTGGAGCAGCTGAGGGCTGTGAGTGGCAGCAGGCATGCTGAGTGTGAATGCCACTGTTTACCGAGGTCTACCTGAAACATCTGAAAGCAAACAACAGAGTACTCCTCTCAAGTGTTCTGTTTGGAGGTTTGCTGTCTGAAGCCGCGTGTAAATTCAGATAGCACCTCTTAAGGGCATAAATACTTCAATATATATGTAACAGGTTCCTAAAATTACTACATCTTTGTTATTAGAGACAGTAATTTATGCAAGTCCATATAGTGTGTAGATATGTTATGTAATCGTGGTGTCTTTTTGTTAGTTGTGTTGTTTGTTTGTTTTTCTGTGCGCAGGATTACACAAAACTTCCTGCTCTGATTTTCATGAAGCCTGTGGTACAATGGCAGTTGTGCATACCTCCACCAAGGCCCCGCAATCCTAATTCACTTCAACAACCTTCCCTTCAATGTTAAAAAAACAATAAAATCATTACAGTAATTAATGAGTAATTGCACTGAATAAACATAAACTTTTCCTACTCAGTACATGCAATTAGATCTACAACACAAAAAGTCCCCTCAAACAGAGGTAACTTAACTGATTGTCTGCACTGATATTGAGACTGAAAAATCTGATCGGCTAATGTCATTTTTTACATAAGCAATTAATAAGACATTTTTAATGAGGATGAGCATTATCATTTTATAGATGTGAGCATTATACCAGATGTGACCAGATGAAAGTACATTTATCAGTGCTTTCTGGTGGACAAGCTGTAATGGCAAATTATCTCAAACATATCTTTGGCCTTTACTGTACAGCAATTAATCAATACTGATAATCAACACTCTGTATATGCAGATAATATATCGGTAATAAAGACTCTGGTGGCACTTAAGCAGAACTTACAGGAATTACATTAAAAAGTGGCAGATGAATATGTAATTAATTTTCGTACACTTTGTATACTACATCCTTGTTTCCTATACATGTTGGAGTGTAATAATACTTTGTTGACATAAAATCATTTCACAATAGGATTTTTGAGACTAAAACTAAACTCTGTATTTCAGGAAGTCTTTGCTGACTATAAAAGCCTTCCAAGAAGCCCAGAACCTGACCTTCAACATCTCCAGTAAACAGACACCAGAACACATCCCCTACATCCACAAGGACACACACTCACACACACACACACACACACACAGTCCCAGTGCCCTGTGTAACTGTGCTGCATAGTTGATTGGCTGAGTTGCCAGAAGATGTCCCGGTGTGTAGAAGCAGCGGCAGCAGCAGCAGCGGTGCCTCTCAGTAGCTTTTTCCTGCCAGATAAATGATGCAAGAGGACTGGTTTTGTGCCGGGGAACTGGTTCCATCACAGCGGGTGTGCTGTGTCTCTTAGCCCAATGTTTCTCTTGTGCCCCCCTGGAGAGTTTCCTCCCTGCGCCCCAGTCTCTCCCTGTTACACAGCCCCAGATTAATTACACACTTTAATGAGCTGAATTATTAATGGGCCTCTTACTTGGCAGTTTAAGGAAATGCAGAGAAGACAGCGTTGAGCATCGGGAATCAGGGCTCTCATTAAAACATCACACAGCGCCTTTGGGACTGGTGTTATTTAGCCGGAGAAATAATAGGATTTGGTATTTTACATATCAGGAACAGAAAAGCTGCTCGACTGTGAATCCACAGCAAGAGACAGAGAGAAGAGCACTGCAGAGGCTCGTGCATGACATTATGTCATTATTATTGCAGGCCCAAGGAAAATGAAAGGCCATCTAATGCAGCCACTAGAAAAGCTTCCCTTTCTGATTGTTCAGCACAGATGGGAGCAATATTATCTGAAATGAGGTGGACTAAAGCAGGAGTGAAATGAATGAAAAGCAAGGCAATTTCTAGGTGAATATGTCTCGTCCCCCCCTTCTCCCTCAAAAGGGACCGCTTTTATCTCGCACAACTGTAACACTTCCAGTGGCGAGGATGTTCATCAAAATCAGGAACATGGAAAATTGCCATTATGAAAGCTGCGAAAAGCTGTGAGAAAATTAGATTATTCATATAATATCACACATGCTGATAAGAGAAAATGCCACAGTGAAGAGACAGGAAATGAAACCAGGAAACATGTTCCAGAGTTGTTCCTGTGAGTCTAAATTTATATTGCTGCTAGAGCTGAAATTCAGTCTCCTTCCTACAGTATGTATAGTGTGTGTGTGTGTGTGTGTGTGT
>JAPQRQ010036556.1:32612-66037 GCA_037367365.1 Apogon talboti | reverse complement strand
GTGTGTGTGTGTGTGTGTGTGTGTACCTATGATGTCTACAATAAGGTGCACGAATTTTACAATGTTCTGAACTTGTCCGACAACGTGAAGCATTTTTAAAACCCACATATACGATCTGACAGTGTTGTGAAAGAACAGAAAAGGGCAATTTGTTCTCTAAGTACACTTTAATGTGTTATTTTTGACAAAGTAGCTTTATCAAGAGGCTGCTCATATTTCCAGGCTGATGGTTGTGTTTATCAGACAGGTTTGCTGTGATGGCTGCTGCACTAACACACGCTACATGTCTTGAGAGCACCAAACGGCTTTCACGCTCGCTCGTGGAATCCACAGTGGGATCCCAGGGGATCTCTCTCTCTATTTGTGTACAAGCTGCTGCCTCTGCTGACTGTTCCTGGTGTTTGGGAGGAAACAATAACAGGCTCATTGCACAGTCAGATTACATTACAGCCTGTGCACAGCTACGACTCTGAAAGGATTTTGGCTTTATTGCCATATTTGGGGAGACACTTTAGGAAAACTGATGACATCGCGCCTGACAAATAAGATTGAAATCTGACTGATGAGTTGGCCTCTGTGAATCTGTGATACGACATTATCACAAGTCCCTGATTAGTAATCAGAGTGAGGAGTAATCAGATGACCTAGAATGGCCTGCCTGGGTGGCCATGCAGGCAGGCGTCTGGAAGGGACAGTGTCTTTGTGCAGCCCTGCAGCTCCAGACACAAAGCCCTGGGGACACTGCTATAGCAAGCCCTGCTAAACACCCCCCTGTAGCCAGGACAAAAATCACACTCAAGTTCACTGCGAAGGACTCAAAAAATGGTCGAGTGGCTCATTACGTGGTTCTTATTTGGGTCAGGGAGCAGATGCAAATGTAGGTCAGAAGGAACCCCTGTTGTCAATCAAGAAAGAAAAGAGAAAAGGGTGGAGTAATGGAGGAGGATAGAGAGGGTGTCTCCCCCGGTGAAAGATCGTGCCTGCTGCTCTTCACAGCCCGTCCCCAAGGACGAATCATACGCGGCGAGGAGGAGTGGTGCTAAGCTTCAATGAGGAAACTTAATTAGACTCATGCTTGTGAGGTTAATTTGAGCTAACTGACACGAGTGAAAAAGCATTAAGATTTTTCTGTAGTGGTTCGAAGGACTGATCCAACACTCCACATAACGCTCTGTTTTCAGTCTAGTGTCATCCGGCCATATATCACCGCAGCACTAATAAAGCCGTTTCCCATCTAGCCTATCCTGCATGGTTTGCAGTCAGATGATGAGGCCAGTCTGACCTACATGCTGAGAGACCTCCAGAGAGTCCAGGATCTGACTCCTCCACGAGCCTGAAAGGGAGTAAACTACACACGTTAAGTCACCTTGGAGCAAGATCTGCTGTCAAACAGCTCATATTTCAATGCCTGAATTCCTTTAAGATGTGTTTTTTTCTTTTTAAGTGCAAAAATGTTTAAGTACTGTAATTTTTTCTTACTCTTACACTTTTGGCCAATTCAAGCTTCTCTCTGAAAATCTCTGCCACAGCAGCAGCAGCTTCTCCAACTCTGTAGCACTTCATTTCACCTCACACTGAGCTTAGATGCAGCGCTAACTGCCTAGAGGTTGACACTTGTCTGAATAATGTTATGCTAATGCTCTAGTCTACCTGTATTTACCCCTAAGTGCAGCAAGCAATCTGTTGATTGCGAGAAAGCAATTTTCCTGAAAGAGGGGGAGAGCGGGCTGCGAGAAAGACTGAATGAGAGGGTAACAAGAGATCTTCTTTAGGCTGCGGCAAAGCAATTTACAGAGGACGACAATTTTCTCTGGCTGTGAAAGGAGCGCTCTCTCTAATTGTGCCTACGCAGAGCCATCAAGATGGGGATACAGAGAATAGCAGAGCAGGCTCACACATATCCCAGAGCAACTCAGAGGTATAAGCAAGAAAACAGCTATAAAACCTTCCTCCTATTTAGTCTACCGTGTTTTTTTCTCACAAATAAACTGAGAACCTCATTCATACTGTTAATGATACAAAAGAAGAATAGCTTTCGTAAACATAGCAGCAGCAGCCTGCGAATGCTCTGTTTTCCAGGTCTCCTGCAGGTGCTGGCTAATTACATTTAGGTTCTACATTATATATAACAAACTACAACCAAACATGATGACATGTAGAAGAGAGAATGGCCTCCATCTCCCTGCTCGTTTCTTTTCACATGCCCAGGCACACAGCAGCTCCTCATGCTATAATGATGAATGGGGACATTGTCCTTTTAATTTGTTTGTTGGTCCTTGTGTTGCCCGAGAAGGCAGATGTAGAAATTAATTGCTCTTTCTGACAAGGAGTGGGGTTTGCTGTTTGTGAGAGTGTGTGTGTGCATGTGAGTGTGTGTTGGAGGGGTTTGTGTGACAAGGCTTCTAAAAATAAAGCAGCAGAACCGTGTGTGTGGTGCCAGATTGGGCTCAGCGCTGTGCTCGTCTCGCTCTGGCTCGACTTCTATCTGCCCGTGTGATAAAGCTGCTAACAGGCCTTTATCGGGGAGCAAGGGGAAATATGCTCCTGCCAGATTAGGCCCCAGACTCTGCCAAGGTTATAAACAGCCTGTTATCTGTGTCCCAAACAGAGTAATCCACGCTCTATCAGCACCCAAACATATGGGCCACACAGAGCAGAGATAGCCTCTGATGGACACTTGGTTTTAATTGCAATGAGAGCCAGCGGAGCATCGCTGGGAGAGAAAGAGGACATAAAAAAGGTCTGTTATTGTGGACATCTCCCAGCCGCGGTGTAGCTGGCCAACATTCACAAAGACCAACCTCGACCTTTCTGCAATGCTGCACCTGCTCCTTCCTGTGCGCTCAGGCGATATCATGAATAAGCAGGGCAGCTTCAATGTTACATTTCCAGGAATCTATTAAAGCCCTGCTGGATATTTGTTTCCCACTCAAATTAACATTTTCCCTTTTCATCCCATGTCATTTTGTGTCTTTGTGCCTTTCGCCCACACACTAAATTCGATCTTGGCAGCATTAAGTATACATTAATTTGATTAGGCGCTGATGAGCTATTCTCGGATCTCAAACAACATGAGCCATTCCTCAACTGATGCTTTGCAAAACATCAGTTCTCATATGCTCATATGCTCCCTAATCAATAACATCCTGAAATTTCCCTGAATGGGTCCTTAGTAAACAAGACCCACTCAGCTGCTCTGTGTTTCAGCTGAAAACACAAACTTGGTTAAAGTCTGTAAAGTGAGGACAGCAAACACAGAGATGATGAGGAGGGTGAACGCTGTAGTGTGTCCGATGAAAAGGCAACTGGAAATATGAACAGATATATATTTCAGTGTTAAAGCTTCTAATAAGAATGTATTGGACTTTGCGCTACTACACTGCATTCATTAAGTTAATGACCGCATTCTGGGAATATAGCAACATCAATGTAAAAATCTGACAGGGCAGGAAACAGGAGTAGACGACCCAACAAACCCCACAGGTTAACGTTTATTTCACGCATATGACTGCCAGCAGCTTCTTCTCAAAATACAATTGATTGCTAAACTCTGAGAAACCTGTCTGCACATTTAATTCTGTGTGTGTCCCATTTGAGATGTGTACATGTCCAGACAAGAGATATCAACGATCAAGGTTCATATGTAACAGATTAAATATTATGCACTTGAGTTATTGAATTTCCTCAGAATTTTTGTCAGAAATAGCACTTGATCAGTGATGTAAGTTTCTATTCAATGGGGTCAAAAGATCAAGGGTTCAATATGATCACAGAAAGGGAAATAAGTACAGAAAAGCAGATGATAAACAGGGGAAACCCTAATAAACATCCTATAAATACTTCCCGAGAGGAAAAACCAGGACAATTCTGGTGTCAAATTAAAGGAGGGTATCTGGAGCAAGGTAGCGTCTGTAGCAGTGTCTGGAACTTGCCCCACTAAAAAACCCCAAAATGTTTCTTGAAGAGACATTGGATTCAGAGCTAGATGAGGAAAACTAATCACCCACTCATTGCCTCATTAGGATCGGGTGCTTTTCTTCTGTTAACAAGCAAATAACACTGTTGGCTACATTTAGGAGCAGTAGTGTAAAAGGGAAACATAAGGTAACACAAGTTTTGCAATGTTATGACCAGGATAGTAACAATAATAGATGAAACCATAAAAATATGACCCATAATTGAAGATGTAATAAATCTTTTGGAAATATCCTTTAAATCCACCGACAAATTCTGAACATACAGTTACTGCACAATGTAGATATCTCTACATTTAATTTTCACAATTTAAAGGGTACATTGTCAAAAAATTATACATTGAAACTTTACCTTTCTTTCACTATGAGGTACGAGCTACAACTCGCAGCAGCCCCTGCCTTAATGAGGATTGAGGTAAATCTGGGAGAGATTTAGACCCTCTACTACTCTCTGTCTCCTCATATAAGCAGCAGGCTGCTCTTTCTGTCGGCAGAGCTGTGATCTGAATACCTCTGCCTTCATAAAAGATTCAGGCCTTATTGACTTCCTACTTTGGTTTCCCTGCAGAGCCTACCTCCCCGACTCCTTTTAAATTCTGCTCTCGTGGCTGAGGATGCGCACCTGCCTCAGGGAAAAAAAAAAAAAAAGCCTGCTAACACGGGGCTTTTATAGTCCATGTCTAGAACAACACATATCTCTGTGCAGGAAATGTACATTTCAGCTTAGTGCATCATTACAAGACAGCCCTAAAATACAAATAAAACCCTGTGTATCTGATAAACTAAAATAATAAACATCAGAAAGCCAGCTCAGAAATGTTCCACAGTTAAATGTACTAATCACTCAGCTGCTACTGACTTACGGGGCCAGTTGGGGATTATTGGCATTATAAAATGCCACATCACATCTGTTATGCTAAATATTGATATATCATGTTCCGTTTATTTCAACATCTGTTACCTGCTCTTTATGGCACATCATTACTGACTGACTGCAGCATTAAACCCACACACGCTGAGCTCATCTGTCTGTCTATACAATATTTCAAACACAACCTACACAAAAGGCCACAAAGTCTAATAAATTCCTCATTTTATATACTGCCCCCAGATTTCTAAGTCCTGTCCAATAAAGTTTTAAATGTCATGAAGGACCTATAATGTGGACTGTATAAACGAGAGCCAAGAAAACCATACATGCTCTGTCCCTTATCTATTTTATCCAATAAAGTTTTATATCTTTGAATCAACTATAAAATGGTTTGGAAACTGTCAACAAGGGGATAATTTCCTGGCTTTATTGTTATGGTGATATGTCCCAACAGACTCATTGCTCTTTTCTGACAGTAAAGAAGCAAACTGTATCTTATACAATGTAGTTTTTCAATAAGCAAAAAACTTTTTTTGTTTGACACTGTCATAGAATTATGATGGGATATTCTAAAAGCAGCATATCACTAATTTTTCTTCAAATTTGTAAAACCTGAGTGCCTACTTATCACTAATCCATTAGTCTTTCCGTGCTTATGCACCTAAATCACTTCCCTCCTGGTGACAAACTTCAAAGTATACTCCATCACAAACAGTCCGTTTGTTTACATTTCAAACTGAAACTTCACTCGGGCCTTTTCAGAAATTTCGTCGAGAAGTGCATTGTGGGAATGGGAATTCCACGTAGCCACAGCAGCGACAAAGACGGAGACAACAAGCAAAGAATCCATGTCCGTGACCGGGTCAGAAGAAATGGAAGGAATCACTGTAAGTCAATTGTCATCTTATAATACGAGGTGTGTGATCGTGAAAAACAATACTTAGGCATCGGTTTTTCTGGCATTTTTGGAATTTGCCATTGTGTAGGCTTATCATACACGTACTGTAAGGAGTGAGTGAACGGTGAGGGCCCGGCCACACCCTGTAGGCTTGTGAGGCGTGTATGATAAGCCTACACAATGACATATTCCGATAATGCCATGAAACTGATGTCTAAGTACTGTTTTTCACGATCACACACCCCGTATGATATGATGACAATTGACTTACAGTGATTCCTTACATTTCTTCCAACCTGGTCGCAGACAGGGTTTCATCGCTTGTTCCCATTCCCACAATGCACTTTCCAACAAAATTTCTGAAGAAAAATGAGTGATGAAAGCCATATGCTGCTATAAGAATATACCATATTATCCTGAGGTAGTAGGTTGTACAAAACAAATACATAATATCCAACAAAATGAGTGTTCTTGACCTTTAAGACAGCTCTAACCTTCTGTCCAGGATTTCTGAGCAGCGACAAACTAGTCGAACAAACAAAAGCAGACCAGCCTCTCCAAGGCGCAGCATTTCACACTTGGATAGAGGCAGAGGACGGGCCTTTAATGACACACAGTCCCCCCAGTCACCTAGAATGAACACGCAGCGCTGGAAATAGACCGGAAACTCTGCCTTCACGCGGGCCAGAAACCTGGTGATGTCTGCCTGCCTGCCAAGCAAATCCTACCACTGCAGAGCGAGACAAACCCCCAACTATGTCTCAATCATACAAACACAACATGATTGAAGCATGTTATTCACTGAGTTATAATGCTGACACCATCATCGAGGGAAGTGTGCACATACTGCACCACACTTCAGTCAGCTGATGTGCTGTCCAGTGATGTGTGATAACAGCCTATATGGCACACTGCCCATCCTTTTTTTCCCATTCTGTGTACAGCTATGAACAAAACACTACTCACACTGTACAACAAAATCCACTTCAAACCTTTGAAATATTTCTGTTGTTGATGCAGTCCCTGAGTCGAGATCAGGGATGCCGCTGTCAGTCAGCATGAGCTGCTATAAGCTAATGATAAACATTTTTCTGAAGCTCACTTTTTGTCATCTCACTTCACATTGGCCTTATTGAACCCAGATCAGTTTTAGCTGCTGTGTCGATGAGCCTCTGCTACCTGCTGTGTGAAACGGTAACTAGTATGCAGGATGCTGTTTCCCAGACTTCATGTTTCAAGGGCGTCAACATTACACTTTAATAGTTAGTTGAACCACATAGCTTATAAATGAGATGAACTGAGAGAAACAACCAGCAGTAGAGATGGTAAGATCAGTCATTTTACACTGATGCAACTGGGCTGAATCATATTGCATCATATTACATTAGTAGATGCTTTATATATGCATCTTAAATATACTGGATTGTTGGCAATGCATTGTAAAACGCATTGTATCGGCCTCAGTGAATACTTAAAATAAAAACAGACTTTGAAGTCAGGGACTGATTTCAGGATTAGTTAAACCAACTTTTGCACCTCAAGATTCAACACTGCGACCCATTTATTTGTAGGTTTTCGATTTGAGTCGCTGCTGCATTTGACTCGTCTGCAGAGTGAACATGACTTATAGGTAATTTATTTGGTATTAATACTGAGTGCTTTGCTATTGATTGTGCTTCCTTGCTAGTGGAAGCGACATGGCTGGTTTGCTGTGTGAAGAGATACATTTCATACATAAAGTAACTCACCTGCCCCTCTGTGCAAAGATTACCACTATTGAATTCCACCTCCTGAAATGGGCCTGGCTTCCACCAGTCTGCTATGACAAAGGGAGTAAAGGGAAGCAGCTCTGGGGTTAAAGCTCCCGTCTCCTAATGAGGTTCTCTGTTCCAGTGTGTTGCATAAACCCATTACCTCCCAGCACATTACCTCATTCATTTCTTATATGTGGATAGCTTCCCTCTCCCAAGAGCATGGCATTTCAGACACGGCTCGTGGTATACCGTACGCACACACGCACTTGTAAAGTAAGAGTCAGTAATGTTTCTATTGCATCTAGCCATCAGACGCACACTAAGACGAAAAAAAGCAACTCTACTGGCTGGAGATCTATTATTCTGAGCGAAGACAAAGAGAGAAAAACACAAAGAAAGAGAAGGAGAAAGAAAATGTCTCCCCGCGCAGTAGTATTATCTCAGTATGTGGCAACTATTGCAACGCAGGATGAAAGACGCAGGTGGCAGTGAGCTCCACTGTGCCTCAAGCTAATCTGCAGATACAATTCAGGATGATTGTGCTCCTGTTTCTGTATGTATTTACCTGCTGGGAGAGTACAGTCAATTCTCACATAAACGCATGTATTTCAGTACGTCTCAAATGATACCTGACTGTATCATACACATCAGTAACACTAATGGAGAGGTATAATATGGTAATATTAATTTTATTCACAATTTACCTCCAATTGTGTATACGGTACGTTTTTCTGTCGTTATTAAACTACTGTAAATGACACTTCATACAGACGTTCTAATTAAAGGTTTAGAGACAGAATAGAGAATCATTGTAGTCTTTCAGCCACTGGAAGGGTTTTAATGTGAAACTGAGCAGGAAGTACTGAGTTTCAATATTTTGAGCTATAAAGTGTTGAGTTTTTAAAATGCGGCGAAACAGAATTGATTAAAATGAACGAACAAAGAATATGTGGTGGTAAAAGTGAGGAGAGGTAATGATGGCATGACTACATGATTGTATTAAAGGTTTAATGAATAAATACAAAAAAGGTATAAAATACAGTTGAATTTTTGGTTTGATTTGGTCTGAACTTGAGAAAGTAATCCCTGTTGGCGAGATTTTATATATTGTCATTAACTGAGAGTAATTATAGGATCTAACATTCACGTTTTTTCAATTATTGATATTTTTTTAATCTGCTTTCAAATGAAATAAATGAACTGGTCTCATGGGTCTCAGACAATGTCTCACACAGATTCCATCATAATTAACAACCTATCAACAGTGAAATGACAACATTTACTGGTACTATTATGGGTTGAATAGTAGTTGATTGTTAACTGCAAATATAACAAGGTTAAGAGTTGAGTTTTTTGTTGCTGCAAACACTGATGTCTGAATAACTGGCAGATACCACCACACCCAAAAAAAGTTGGATATTAAAATTACCGATCAGAATCTAACTATTAAATACATGAATTAAAATCAGTCATTACCTAGGTATGTCTAGAACCAAACATAAAACTAGACATAAAAATCTAGCTAATTGAGTCAATAGATTTTCTTGTTTCAGCTATTATTTCCCCTCAAACTCAATTATTCCACTTGAATTTTTTGTTGCTGTTGGAGCTTTGGAAGTTCTACCAAAGCCAATACTTTGTAAAATGTTCTGCTGGTGTCGACTAACTCGCCAAACTTATTAATTGGTCTATGTTTAATCCTTATTATTTGTAATTCCACCACTTTGTTGTAAAAAAATGACAAATATTGCTGAAATATTACTGAACTGTAGTTTCTTTTGTTGATTGGATAGTTGTCACTTTTGAATATTAGTTATTGACCTACTATGTATCAATCTCTGCTTGATCTACCCTCAAGTTGATTAGAAGTAAATCCAATACAACTGAATGTACAGGCTGTAGCCTCCAAAAGTCCATCAACAAGCTTTCACAGAACACTTCGACCACACTCGTGCAAATGAAACAATCAAAGACATGACTGGCTTTCATGTTACAAACCACTTCACAGAGCGTTGCGTTGATTGATTGTGGATGTTGAATAAATCTTGTCAATTATCAATTAGGTCGTACTAATCCTCTGTCTTTTCCCAAGCAGAGAATATTTATGCCTGTGGAAGACAATATTAAATTACTGTGACAGCTTCACGTATGCTGCAAACTGGGGACATGCGTGTTCGCTCGCACTCGCAGAAGGATTTATTCAAATTCTCCAACACCTTAGTTGGAAATCGGTCGAGGCTTAATTTCAGCTGGGTGTCAGAACACTTTATTTTGTCACCATAAATCAACGGTGAGCCCAGAAACAATAGGGTCTATTTCTCAAGTGAACGGCAGCTCATTCCACACTGCGGAGGGAGACTGAGACTCGGAGTAAAGTAGTCAATATGGCACCAGTGTTTACATGGATATCAATATTTAATCAGAGTTAAAGGCAGCTGCAATTCACACAGACAATATGTTTTTTTATGAGTGCTCTTGCCATCAGACAAACAATTTGGGGAGCCTGCATGACTTCCTTGGTGCTTAAATGAAAAAATAAACAATGATGTCTAAACAAAGCCAAGTGAGATTCCATACTGAAATCCCCTTACATTACTGTACAAGTCATGATGAGAATAACGTGATATCCCATCTTGTCTTCAGTTGATTCATCATTCATTTCCCCCACTTCTATGGCAACCAGCAGCGAGGACACTAATGTCTGTTGTTGATGTTATTGTTTGTCAGGCTGAGTCAATAAGTAATGTTTCAATCTGAGCCATTTGGACTTGGTTAGACCTCCGACCACAGCCCTCACACATCAATCAAAGGAAACACTGTGAGCAAATGTGTCCCCTGCATAATTGGATGCAGCCCCTTTTTCTATCACACAGTGACAGTGAATGCAGCGCTGGAAAACTGTAATGCAACCCGCAGTGAATCATTCTGTTTGAAGGGGGGAATGTCGACAATATGAAATCCATATGAATGTTTCAAAACCTCCTCCAAGTTTCCACTTTAAAAAAAAAGAATCTTCTAATAAATTGCCATAGAAAATTGTCACCATCTTTCTCTTCCTTCATGGGGGAGGGATGTGAGGCTTGGCTAGGCTACTGTCCTCTGCATGTGGCTGCCTTCTCTTCCCCTCCAAGACTAAGTTAAAACAGAGCATAAAAATCCCAGCTTTAATAATTGAGCAAGAGACTGCAGGGTACTCTGCTCAGGCCTTCTTGATGTGAAGAGTCCTTAAAAGATGCATGGATGCCTCCCCAGAGGGAGATGGAAGGGCTTCATGGAGCCGAGGCTGTGTACACTTAAAGATGTGTGCATCCGCTAAAGCAAGATGACCAGAAAAATGCTCAGAGGACCATAATTCTCCACAGAGCGGTTTGAGGGATGGGCACCAACCTGATAAGATACTATCAATATTCATGCCTCTAAATCAATTATATGCCCATGCACTTCAAATGCAAATCATTTGGCAAGCGAGACAATTTCAGAGTGACTCTGCAGACTGCAATAATTGAATGGAGGATATACAAAGCTAGGTAAACAAGCACTTAGACACAGACTTAGCTTTAGAGGAAGAGCGATAAGGATTCCAGTAAACATAAATGTGTCAGCTGTTTACAGCAAACACATTCAGGGGTTTCTAGTTAACTCTGGCAGCCTGGCTGGAGCTTGGCTATGCCTTTAAAATGTAATCTCTGACTCAGATGTATCACTTTCTCCTCACCCAACCATTAAGGCTAGGGCCTAAATTATTGATCCCCTGCCTTCATCAGCATAGCAGTCACGTCCGAGCGCAGGGGATCTAACTCCGGCTGTGTCCCCACGCTCCAGCCACTGAAATAATTAGGAGGAGTTCTCATTAAGGGAGAATGAAAGGTTGAGAAAGAGAGGAGGGGAGAGCAGCCTGAGGGGCATTCTGGGTGTTTAATGTCTTCCCCTGGGCCCCGAGATCATTCTGATCAAATCCTGAGGCTGTGTCTAAAAACGACAGACCATGCTGCAGGAAAATACATCCACTGCATGGACACACAAATAATACATCAAGACATCAAGAGAGCGGAGCAATGCATAAGTAAAGATGCTGCACCGTGCAACCAAATTAATAATAAATTGTTGGGACTGGGATCAATAGCATCAACACACGAGCCCAGCTGGACAAACACAACCAAAAAAAGGCGACCGTACATATAGTATGTTTAGAAAATGTGGCAGTGTGGATGAAGTGGAGCAGTCCCTGTTCAGCTTGTTTTATTTTTGCTGTTGAGGGGAATCCACAGGGCTTTGGTGCCCCAAGGTAGTTTCCTTCTTAACGCTTAGTGATTCATACAGCCAAAAATTCGACAGTGTGTCTACGTGTTTGCACATCTCCATGTAGATGTGTGTTTGTCTTACAAACATGGAATGCAAGACTCTGAACAGAAAGGTTGAGAGTTAAAAACATGAATAAATTGACGACGACAGCATAATGAATATTTGATTTGGAACTATTTATGGAAGCTGAAGAGATTTTAGAATGTAGTTGCCAGAAATAACAATGTGGTATATGTGCCAATGCTACGCAAAACATCCTGGATTTTAGTCCTGAATTAGAGCAAACAGGCAGCATTATGGACATATCATTGTTCATTTTTAAGATTAGAGTGCAGTGACAGAAGTTGCATTATCATGTCTTTCGGGAAGGAAACATGGCCTCTAAACTGACTTCGTAAAGGAACCAACTGAGGAATTTGCATGCTACAGTTACAATCGTGCCAAAATGGGTTTCACAACGACTGGTGAAGTCCATGAATCTTTTTGTCACATTGTGCTTTCACTGTCGGCTCGCCTCATGCTGCGACTCCTGAGCTTTCTAAGTAGCTGAGTGTCGAGGCCACACCCCTCGTTAGTGGGGAGGGTTCATTATGCAAATGATCCTGCTGGAGCGGTATCAACGAGGCGCACGCTCCGTTATCATTTTCTGCCGCCGGGGCTCTTCTTCTCCCCGATCGCTCATACGGAATCATGGCCTAATAGCATCCCATTAACATAATTGCCAGCACAACTAGTGTTCCGTGTCTCAGAGCCACTCTGCTGCTCTGCCAGCCGAAAAAGAGAGAAGAGGATGGGTGAGGGTGAGGATAAAGTGGGTGGAGGAGTGGGGGAAGGGGGGTGAAAAAAAATTTAATTAAGCCAACGCATTGGCCACTCCCTCTCACAGTAAATGTCTGTTTTTTTCTTTTTTCAAAGAGGAGAAGGCAGAGCTTTTGTTTTCAAGAGACCTTGAGAGTCTCCCTGTGCTCATGTGAAGCAGGCAAGGTGCTCAATATTCCACTGATGAGCTCACAGCAGACGCCAGAATCATGTCCAAACCCAGTCTGCCAGGCAAAATAAAATCCCCATTATTTTTTAATTAATCCTTAATTAAAATATATTACAGCACTGATTCCGCAAATCTCTCTTAATGTGAGAATGCGGCCCATTCAAGCATATTTACACATCTTTAATTAACGCAGCACATTCTTTTAGTCTAACAAGCCGTGGACGTTGAGTGCCAAGGTGGTCCACAACATGGCTGTAACTGTGGAGCAGGAAGAAAAGGGCCTGAAGACATTCCCACCAGAAAGCACACTGCCATTGTGGTCCTCTGTGGGCGCTCTGCAGGAATCTATGTAGCTGTGGACTGACGGGTGTAGTCAGTCAGTCCATTAAGGCACACTGCAGCATCAGCTACAGCGGTGAAGGGAAATAGTTGCAGCAGGGAGCCATAATCATGTGCTGTGCTCCTCCTGCATGCTGCTATTACCACGCCCCCTGCTCTCCTCTCAGCACAGCCAACCCGTGTGGCTCTGATGAATTGATTGACACCATTTTCCATCTTCCAGCGCTGTCAGAGAAAGAGAGAGAGACACACACAGGGAGGCCTGATCCTGTGACACTCTGGCAGCAGCTGCACTGTGGTCATTTCTGAAGGGTCTCCACTGGGAAAAGGACACATGGTATACACACAAACTGGCCTCACTTAACCCCAATATGCACACTGTAATATAAAGCAGGAAAGAACAAGACCAGCATCCCAAACATTTGATATTAAGAATATATACATGCTTTAGTCGATAATGATTCATTTACGCTATGCATTTGCTCCTCAGATAAAGGCTCCATTGGTAAGTATATTGGGGTGAATTCTGCTTTTCCTCTGCAGCCTCACAGCTCAATAACACGTCTAGACTCGTTACGCTTATCACAATGACAACTAAATAAGCACAATTAGCAGTCACCCAGGCATCCTCACTGCTGCCGATTTCACTCCCCAAATTATTCCAAATGATCCCAAATGTTAAAAGCACCAATTCCTCATCAAGAAGCACATGACAATAGCACAGATCATAAAGCAAAGGGAGGTTAAAGCAGCATGTTGACATCAAAAACAGCTCTCGTTTTACAGGATCACTCCCATCAAACTCATTGCCAAAGCAGAAAGGAGTTTTTGTACGCTGTTGACAAATCTTTTAATTGAAAGATTAAAAGTTAATATTGTTTATTTGTTGTTGGTGGTCAGAGAACAATTGCGTCTCTCTCAATCCTAACTGCTTAAAAGAAATTGCTGCCATAAACGCAATAAAGAATGCAACAGAGACACACTGTACATGTGAATGGAAAACATGCACACGTACATACAAGTGCAGTTCCCTCTCTCTTTTCCCAGGCTGTTTTAATTTGACACCTTGAGCTGGGGTAACTAGGTGGGGAGTGAGAAGCCGCAGAGGAATTCATTAGGCGCGCCACTGCAGGGTCCTGGCTCGGAGCGTTAATGACATTGGAGGATAGGGAAACGAGACAGCCCAGACGCAAAATGAAATAAACATGAGGACTGTCAGTTCTGACAGCACCAGCAAAGGCGACAGAGTCATTTGGGCCGGAGACCTTCAGCCCGTAAGATCAGACCAGACGGCTTATGGACCAAAACAATATTAGTGTGGGAGCACAATCATCCTCACCAAGCCCAGAGATTCACACTGACAGACTGTGTGTATGTGAGTGTGTGTGTGTGCTGCCATTGATCTTTCAGGGCTTCACTCTTGATATCATTAAAAATATCCATCACTTGGCGCTCCTGCAGCATTCAGATACACGGCTGCAATTAAATTATTAATGTCACAGCAGCCTCCATACAAACTGCACTCTTAATGCGCCTGCTGAAAGACATTAAATATACACCAATCTTTGTCTGGCTTCAGTGTGGATCAATTTAGATGACTACAAAAATAACACACAGTCAGAAAATAGGAACGCTATAGCCACAGAATATGAAGACGTGGGGACAGGAGAGAAAAGGGTACATTAGTCATTTTTCTTTTCACTTTTTCATGTCATTTCTTTGAATAAAAATGTCATGCACTGGCAGGTAGAACAGCAGCAGAATATGGACAAATTTGCCTTGAAAATGATGGAACTTCACCCAACTCTATTTGTCTTTCCATTACAAAGTAGGTTGGAAAGAGAAAATTATAAAAATAAATAAATAAATAAATTACCCACCACCACTCAACACGACTACAGTTCTAATGGGTCATGACACGCGGAGCTACAGCATGCAACGCCTTAGCTCAGTTCTCCAGTGGCAGTGCTGACAAATAAATGCATAACTCTGAGTATTTTGTAGCTGAACCTCTGTGGTTTACAGCTTTTCTACACATATAAAACCCCTTTTTGTGATTTTCTCACATTGAAATCTGTCAGATATAGAAGAGATATTAAGGGATACGTATTTATGTAATCAGTTATTAGTGAGCGAAACTCTTTTGGCTCTGGTTGAAAATTTTAGTAAAAACTTTCTTTTGGATTTGCACTTCTGTTAAACCATACTTAATGTTTATTCAATAACTGTCCCCAGTATAGCAAATTCCTCTAGCAACATAATATATTATAAGTGAGATTAGCAACGCATAGTTTCCAGTTATTATTTTAGCAGATAAGTCTATAATACTTGTGGATGAGGAGGACTGCTAAACAAAGCAGCTAGCATTGCTTAAATAGTTGCAGTAGCTCATACCATGGCTCCACTTACTGTCAGTATCCCCAACTCTAGATATATGAAATAGTGGTAGCGACTGTATTTCCAAATTACTGCGTCTTAAGAGTTTCTAATAAAAGTCTGAATATATCAAGTCAAAATCCTTCATTGCTTCTTTTGTACAATTAGAAAAAGAGTGTTGTCAGCTAAAAGACGTGGACAATACACAAAGAAACAACAATGCATACAAAAGAACACGTAATTCTTCCCAAGCACGACTGAGCATGGTCTATGTTTGTAAGGGCTTTTCATGAGCGCCTTTCATGCCCATTCCTCAAAGGACACAATAAAGCTGTCAGTCAGTGTGTCAGTCAGTCACGATGCAGCCTCAGTCTGTAATGCTCTTGGACTGGGACAGTCTCCTCTGGTGGATGCTCCATATCTGACATGAGCGTTCTCACACGCTGATGGAGCTCCAGTCTCTTGTGATATGGCGACTGTGAATGGGTGGCAGCGATGACCCTTCTTTCCAAGTTGCTCAGCTTCAAATATATGGCTCCATTGCAGCAGGCATCTGCCAAGAGGAGCGTAAGAAGGGGTGTAGGGTGGGGGTGGGGGGCGTTGACACCTGTCTCTCCTAGGACGAGTCCGCCTTTGTGACGTGGGAGTCCGGGTTGGCTGTCGGGACAGGCCCGAGACAAATATGACAGGGCCGCTGACAAGGGCCAGGCTCCACGCTGGGAGCAACACTGCAGTCCAACACAAACAAGACTTCTGCTCTCTTCACTGGGCCTGCAGTGAGACCCACAGCTGGCAGCTGAGAAGCCTCAGCCAGTGTCTGTGCTGCACGAACACTGTGAGGCACTGGCTTCACAACAATGCTAAGCACCGTTGGATCTCTAAAACACAAACACAGAAAATCATATGCAGCTTTAACTCTATGTTAGTGGCAAAAAGGCTGCATACTTCTCTGAGACTTCAAACTCGAGCAGACACAAAAGTGCTCTCCTCTGTGCTGGATCTGTTCATTATGTCAGCCTCGCTTGGCACGCTCATATTTCTGAGCCCCATTCCAAAGCAGACGCCTCCTAATTGTTATCGGGTCTGTGTTGAGACAGTCTGAGCAGAGACGCTGATAAAAACTCCCCTGGAGCTGATGAGACTTCTCACAAATAGCTGCAGAAGCCAGCACGTTACGGATGTCTAGGTACAGTGGAGGGTGTGGAGGCATCAGCAGTGCGACTTCACTTGCTCTCTGACCACAGTTAGAACAATATGACAAATTGGCCTAGTTTTCCTTTTAATTAATCATGCCTCGCTGACAGCTACCTGTGCCACACATCATCATTAGTCAAGAGGAGAGGAAGCCCCAGCCACATGTGATAAGAGAGGAGGATACACCTCATTAACTAATTTTCCTCCATTTATTTTTTATAGCAACAACGCAATCACACAAAGAATATTGTACACCTGCATCTTCATAAACCGGGTGTTTTGCATGATTGTCCCTCACTTGGGAAAGAACAACATAAACCTGTGATACCTCGAGGTGAAAATACATTAGTAAAACTCATTTACGCTCATTCATATTACGCTGATTTTTGTATCAGTGTGATTAACTACAAATACGTGTTTTAAGTTTTTTAATTTATTAAAACAGTGCATTCTGGTTATTTTCATTCACTAACAGTTCCTTGATTTCAGCTTTCTTTTTCATAAAATGTGCTTTTATGTTTGTGAATTTTAAAGGAAGATTGCAGTTTATTATTTCCAGTTTGTATGACAGCCATTGTTTCTCTGAATGTGATATATGTAGATAAAAGTGTAATGGAGTAAGAAAGCTGGCACTCGACTGATCAGACAGTAGAGAAGCTAGTAGGGCTGTGTTTTGGCAAGAATCTGGGGATATGATACGAATCCTATCAGACAGATCAGATATCTGATGGAAAACTGTCATAGTAGTGGAACACACATCATATGTATGCTTGCTGCGGTGGTTGCCATTAAGGTGCCACAGAATGTCAGTAAATAAATGAATAAACCATACTATCTGTTTTTAAAGTAATATGTATAAATATGAATAAATAAGCACTTTGGAGCGGAGGAGTCAAATGTGATAAAGACAAATCACAGTTAGTGGTTAGGGGTTTCAACACAACACCAAATTGTCTCAGACTGTCAAATATTTTTACATGTCAAATATTTAAGAAATCAGAAATAAGAAAACAATGCAGTGCTTTTGCGAATCGATTCACTATCGTAAAATGTAATATTATACTCAAGCGTGTACACCCCAGAGCTAGGTCAAAAAACTACAACCAAAACTGTCTGTTGTTAAAATGCTTGTAATAGACTGACCACTAGGACCATCTATGCTGAACACAGTTTCTGGGTTTGTTTGTATGACTTTGTTTAGGTTACTGGGCGTTACCTTCTTTAAAATCTGTCCACATCATTTCATTTGTTTCACTAAAGTTGTTTCCATATCCCAGCAATTACATGAGTCCAATATAACAATTGATAAACCTGATCGCCAAAACCAAGAAAATGTAATAAACTATAATTATGCTTTTAACCCAAATCACAGGTTCTAAACAATATGGTTACAATATTCAGTTAGTTCATTTATTTGGACGACCATCAGCTGTCTACTTTTTGCTGCACTCAGACTCAAAGGATGAATTTAATTAAAGGGTAATACACTGTCCACAGTCGTCCACAGAAATGCACGTGTGGCAACAAAACTCATTGTTCTCGTCCCTCAGTGAAAACTGATGCTGCCTCGGGGCCTGTGGATGATTGACAGCCCCATCTTTACAGGGGCCATCCAACAAAAAAGCAGAAAGAGAGAGGCCATTCCCGCCCAATGAGCTGACGGCGCTTGGAAACCAGCGGTGGAAAAAAAAAAAAAGATACCACATCAAGCATGTTAAAGACAAATACAAAAACAGATTCTCCTCTCGGCAACTTCTGACTGGACATACTGTTTATATTCAATGCAGATACTAGATAAGTTAAAATAGATAATGAAACATGTCTGAGGCAATAACCAACCTACTACATCCAAGAGCTTATATTTAAAGATCATGTTAGAGAATAGCTGGAGCTCACACTCATTTGGTGTATACAAATAAACACACGGGAATAGTGTGTTGGTAAAATTTGCAGAGGAAGGTATTTGAAGTAAAACAGACCATGTGCATGTTAAAAGAAGGTTGATGGATAGTATATAAAACCCCCAAAATCTGGTAGGGTAATAGGCTTCCTGAACTCACACAAATAAATGTCCCACAGCCTGTGCTGACATACTGTAGTTAAAAATGAAGAGAAATGTAGCAATGTAAAAATCTCTACAAGCTGTTAATATTTCATGAGTAGCCATTCTGACATTGTCACACTATATACTATAATTTGTATGGCAGACAGGCGGAGGGAAGGGAAAAGCTGGGGTAGGGAACAGAAAGGGAGGAAAAGGGGGTGAATACAAGTGAGCGAAATAGAAAAAGATACAAGATAAAGGTGGAAAAGTGTCTCTAAAAAGACTTCAGCATGCGCCAAGCTGGCTGACAGTGAATTTTTTGGAAGTCAGCATGGTACAAAGAACATTTGAAATGGCCCATTTAACAGCACTGTACTCCACTCCCAGCCGATGCCACCATTTGCATACTTCATATCAGATGAAGATGGATGGTGAAAATCAATGTCACTGAGATGAGCGTTTTATCAAGGTTACGCTATCCTCCAAACTCCTAAAACCTCTTTATCTCATCTCTGTTGTCGGAATATTAACTTATCAACACAATCTCTTTACAACAGTGGCAGGGGCAATGTGAATTTATCAGCAGCAATAGCACTGACAGGGTGGCCAGCTGGCTTTTAAACCTGCAGCTGATCATTACTGTCTAATAACAAATTAATTGTTTACGTCTGCCAATCCCAAACATAGGGTCAGGACCCAAAATGGGACGCAGAGCTGTTTTTATTGGCCCGCCAATTGTCAAGATACAAAATATTTACACTTATAACCTCCCAAAATTCAACAAGAACAGCATATAAACTATGGATAATACCTGATACCATAAAAACAATGCAGAAGATTCAACAAGATAAATATAATAAAGAAGAGACATCTTTTTCAGTTTTGTATGTTATTATTTCATTAGTTTTTTCTTAATTGGTATGGTGCTGTGAAGCTAACATTACTTATCGTTGTTAGAACTGGTGGTTAATATTGTCTTGTGATCCATTATTGAGGTTCTGACATTCCAGATAAGTGCAATAAATGATACAATGATGTTTTACGTTGTAAAATGTCAGTGCTGTTCAATTTGGTAGAAAACTCAGTCATGGATTTTAATCTATTTTCATGCTTTGAAGGAAAATGTACAGACAACTGGTCATTTTGAAATGCATGAAACGCATCTTTTCCAGCCCAAACATATAAACTTGAAACACAATTAAAAAAAATAAAAAACTATAATATAATGACTTTCCTCTACCACACACACACATTAGAGCTTTAAATTGCAGCTTTTCGTGAGTATATGCTTGCACAGGCTGACTTTTTGGTTGTAATTTGTCAACTGTAGGTTTACAACATATCATAAAAGACACAAAAAAATGTCATAACATTAAAAACCCCAATGTGACATCTGAAAATGCCCTATTTAACCCAACACCAAAGACATAGTAATCAATCTGAAATGAAATGTAAAAAAAACAATCAATAATCAGATTTGAGACAGTCAAACTAGTGCGACTTCACAGTTAATCCAGTCGCTGTCCATCATGTCTGTCCTCCAATGAATCAATAAATCTCCTAATTACGCTATTGCTGATTCAGATGGAGTTTCACCCATTACATTACTCAAACATTAAATGTCTCCCTACTGCAACCCTTTTTTAAATCCAAAAAAGCTGTTCACAAATTGTGCTTTGTCAGGAAGACTAGTAAATTAAAATGTTGGTTGTTACCTGGTAAATGTGAATGAACTGAAGACTGATGTTAAGAGATAAGACTGGGCCACATCGAAAATAGTACATAGATCTTCTACCATGTTCTTTGTGGGATGTAAAAAATTATATTGTGATCAACATCCTTTTTTTAAGTCATGGGATGAGGCAGACTTTGGCTCTTAAGGCTCTCTCCCATATTCATTTACTGCATCGTGGGTTGTATTTAGGGTTTCTGCAAGGTTAGCAGGTACATTTAAGTCCATTTATAGTGATTCTTTATTGTCTGTCAGCACTAAAACTTCAGTTGGTCTATTTTAACCGGCAAGATGTTGTGTAACATACTTTGCTTCTACTGTAAAGCCACTGTTTGAGAGACGTCCTGTATGGCTCTGGCTTATGAGTAAGTAATCAGATATGATTTTATGTTCATTGCCCAGTCCTGGAAAGAGAGAAGACATTTTTAAGTGTCATACAGTAATGCTCCTGCTTTTCCAGCCCTGTATGTTTTGCTAGTTGGTCACATTACATCAGTACTGCAGTGTCCTAAGGCTAGTGTATTTTACCAGCCCATGAAATTAACCTGTTGGTTAATGTTCTAGGAGCTCAGCGGATAAAGCAACTGCCAATAAGGCCAGGCCAGACGATCCGATTGCTGTTAGTTTTTTTTTTTGTCAGTAATGACTTATCTAAACTTTTTACACTATTACCATAAATGCATCAGTCAATGCTTCAGAGTATTATTACAGTTATTAGGATCTTTTTGGTGCAGATGGTTTTTTAAGCTAAATACTGATTCCTTTTTGCCCATTTGACCCTTTCCTAGACACTCTGGCTCACACACTGTTCAAATTACAACCTCTGCTGTTCATGTTTAGTGAAACATCATTAAATGTGCTCTCCTCTCTTGCTGTCAGGCTACAGAACCTTGCCTTTGTCTGCATGATTATCTACTGGTCCCTCATTATGGAGGCGAAGACTGAACTTCCATTTTAAGCCTTTGTGACTCCCATCTTTACCTCAGTCCACTAGCCATAAAAATGTCATGGCAGCTATAGAGCGCCCAGGCCACTGTGAGAACTAACAGGAATCACACGCTCAGGGCCAAATCCAACAGGGCGGACAGTTACAGTTTGGAGGTCGGTAAGGAATCTCTTCACATGACTTTCCACATCCTCACCCTTTCCAACCTCCTGACATCAGCCTGAAAGTGACTTCAACCAAGTGCACATCCTCCGTTTTCTCCCTCCTGGTGTAATGTTGCACCGCAGAGAGAAAATGACAGACCATTTATAAAACAGGAAGTGGAGCTAACTACAGTAAGCATAAGCTATTTCTGGAGAAGGATGTCTGCAAATAACAAAGAGCTGTCAAATTCAAACAGGTCCACGGTGAAATAAAATCACTTAAAAAATAAATAAAACACTACTTTAGGCTATGCAGAGAAAGTCTGAGTTTCGACTTTGCATCTGTGATCCCACCTGCTGTGAACCCTGCTGATGGTGCAGACGATCACACTGCACGCTTTGAGTTCCCCACCATGTTGCTGGTGTCTGCACTGGGAAGCCATCCAAAACCACAATACATTTCTGCTATGGAACATTTGTTTCCTTTCAGGGGGGCGCATGGCCCCAACATGCTCCTTCTACATTTTTCTGTCGTGCTACATTGCATGACAGTTTATTTTGGGAAGCGCAGGTTGGCACCTGAGACACAGAGCTGACAAAGCACTTGGTGTCACATCAATGAGGCCAGTTGGTGCCATGACAATGCCTCTGGCCATGCAATCCTACAAGATGGACAACACTGCATTGAATATCTTGGCAAAGTAGGAAGAGAGGCATCAGCTGCAAACTGGGGGATCTAAATGTGAATGAGCCCATTGCAGGAGGGATTCAGCCTCAGATTACTGGACGTTAATAAAATCTGAACTGTTGTGATGGACTGTTTGCCAGTTCAGGGTGTTCCCTGGCTGCCACCCAATGCATGCTGGGACTAGATCCAACACATCCAGCTCTCTAAATAGTAACAACTGGGTAAAGACAATAGCTCAATGAACATTTTCTTATCAGCACAAAACATGAGATAAATATCAGTTATCACATTAATATTATCAAATTAAAACCTGTGCTATTAAATCAGGAAAAGAGAAAATATTCCTAAAAATGAAATCTTGTATAAACTCTGTTTGTTGTTTTTTGTTAAGGAAGACTGATGGCCCATGCTTTCTGTCTTCTACTGTGTGTTTGTACAGACTGAATATCCCAGAAAAAAATTGTAACACAGCTTTTGGAAACATTCTGGCAGTTTCATTGTGTTTGTTATTGTATTTGGGTGTACATAAATTATAAACAGATATGCCAAAAACCTTTTAAAAAATGACTTCTTCATTTTTAAGAAAGAAAAAAAGACAGTTCTATGAACATTAAAACATAATGAATTATCAGTAGAATATACCTTGTAACCAGAGTTTATATCATTACAATGATCTCATCTTTCTGGATTGTCTATAGAGGAACCATATCCTTGTACAGGTATATTACTACTGTATCCAAAATATTGCAAAAACTAAGCTGTGGGTCATTAACTGGTTGTGTTATAAAGTTCTAACCATTAGTAAGACGGGTGCACAGAGTTAACAAGTCTCTTTATACACTATGCACAGCACTCTGTAATGTTTCTAGCAGCGAACAATGTTATATAATGAGCTGCAGAGTGAAGTGTTACAGGTGTTGTTTTTAGCTACTGAACAATATCGAAGTATACGAAAAATTTATATAAAAAAGAGAATTAAATTAAAAGTAGTATAGTGTCTTGTCAGGTACACCACACAGTGTTGTGTTGTATTGTGTTGTAGAGGCACTGCTCGTGTAAAACATGTGGAACAGGTTGAATTCACAATGTAAATTAGAAGAAATGTGACTATTTCAAGGACAGGTGAAAGTATTTTCCTGCCACAGAGGTTTAAATTCACCATTCACTACGAAGTCACTTTATTAAGGAAATGCCAACCTACTTTTTCATTTCCAGATTTTTATTCTGCTTGCATCATAGTCATATCATCATTTGCTCTAATTAACTCTTGGTATATCACGACAAAATTTTCAATTACAAAATGTAAAGTGCATCAAAATCAAAGTGAATAATTAATAAGTGAACTCACATTCAAGGAATGATAAGGATGTAAACATTGCGACGTAAACTACATTAAGATTTGCACACAGACAAGATAGAAGATATAGGCAGTGTTTAATTTCAGATATATTTCTTAATAACTGCCCCTCTGAGTGTGTTTTTATTGGAGCCAGTGACAAAGAGATGAGTAGTAGCAGTGGAATGTGGACTACATTAACTTGGCCAATTATGAGCCTTTGCGGGATGCTTAATGTCACTGTGTGAGGACAGAAGCGTCAGCAGATCTGTGGATGCCACTACTGCCAGTCACCACAATCAAAAGCAAATTTAGACTGAGACTTACATTGCATCCTTTTAGTATTGAACATATCACTGACATGATAAGTGTTTGGTAACTTTGTCTCACAGGAGAACCTCGGAGTTCAGTTTCCTAGTATTGGGAAATCTAAAAATTAACTTTCCAGAAAATGGTACAAATACACTACCTGACACACACACACACAGAATGAACACTGACTGCATATCCTGTTTCTCATAATGCAGTAGCGACTGAGTGCAGATAAGATTACTGACTGGAATGACTGCTTAAAAAACATACACAGACAAAAGCCTCACACACACATACATACCAACACACAGACACTTGTACTATAAAGTGACAGAGCAACTGCTTTGCTGTGTTAAATATCAGATGCAAATGAAAAGAGAAAATCTATCATGACTCTAATGTGGCCTGATAGGAGGGGGCGCACTCTCCTCTGAGGAGCCGAGTGGTGTGAGGAGGGTGATGTATGGAGGAGCTGGATGAGAGGTGAAAAGCGTAGCGAGACGGACGAAGGGAGGGGTGGATTGCTGGGAGGGAAGGGGAGGGAGGGGGGCCATGCAGTCCTGCCAGACTCCTGAGAGCCCAGGGCAAAAGTGGAATAAATGTTGATTAGTGTTGATTTTGTCCAACGAGCACCCGGCAACTGACAGTGGGACTAAGCTGCAGCGAAAGGGAACCATTAATCTTGGTCTGGTTTAAGTAGTGTATATTAATTTGTGTCATTTCCACTACGTGGAGAGAGGCCTCTCTCTCCCTCTCCCTTTTCTTTCTCCCTCCCTCCAGTGTTTAAAAGTGGCAGCCGAGCCTCTTTCATAGGGAACATACAGTGGGAGCCTGGAGGTGGCGTCTGCAAGTAGCAGCAGGGAAGAGTGGAGGAAATGAGATTCCAAACAGTACATTATGGAAAATGAACTCCTGGGGGGTTGGTATGGCAACCACATTCAAATGTGCCATTGCATGTTCAATTTAACGTGCATAACAAATTTGCAGACTTGATTAAATTCGTAACATATTAAGGAGGCCGGTATAAAAAAAGGCAAAGCAAACCTGCAGGGACCGCGATTGCTAAGAGAGCCTTGAACGAGGTAAATGGCAGAACAGTGATATTTAAGCAATCGTTTCTCAGCGTTGAGCACAGGAGTCAGCATTCAGGTAACAGATTGAGGCCCGCGCTCTTTTACTAGTCTACTTGGATCTTGCCTTCATTCTGTAATCTCCACACTTGCAGGGCTGCTTGGAGCAAATGCAATTTTTCTACAAACAGAATTCCAGTGGCCTTCGGCAGAGACGAAGAAAATCATTCATCAGTTCAGGAAATTCTGAGAATACACCCGTTAATCGTATAAAACAGACACATAGTGCTGGTGCTTCTTCTTCACAAGAATGAGAAGAGACTATCATGATAGAGAAAGTTCTCGTGGAAAAAAATAGTACATGTGATGTCAGTGTTAATTACTAAATCTCAGCACAGTAAGATTCCTATAATTAAGCCCCTTAATATGATTAACATGTATCAATTAGGCGACTGACAATTTGCATAATGTATAATGTAACCACATTGTTCTATACTGTAATGGTATTAACACACCATTTACAATGCTGTCACTCACTGATCATTCTGTGATTATGATTCTGCATCAAATACAGTATAAAGTCAGTGTGAGCTATAAGCTGGTTAATCAAAACACACAATTTTCCAGTTGTGTACATCCGCTGAGCAGAATTAGACTTTAGCGCTTCCTCTCTCTCTCTCTCTCTCTCTCTGTGGATGGTTAAGCAGAGAGATTGGGGAAACAGCTGTGGCAAGGAGCTTGGCATTTTTCTCCCCCTGAACGCTGCTGTATCAGCATCGAGGAGGAAGGATAAGAGACAAAAGCTGCACGTATTAGAGTCGTCTCACTGTCGACCGAGAGGCGCGTACGAGAGGGAGGCACAGCCTCTCTATCACAACACACATCTACATCGTCTTACAATGCAGAGAGGGTAACATACACTGTTACCGCCTGCTAGTTTACACATGCAACCACTCCGAACAAGCCCTACAAGCCTTATTCTAGCACAGACATTCCTCAAGACAGATTATAATGTCAAGTCAACTGACCTGAAAGACAAAACAGACTCCTTTTGTTCTGTGTCACTACATCAGGGCTGCAAATAATTATCAGTACTGGCTATTATCAGTGTTAATTAATCTGTCAATAATTGTTCATTAATTAATAAACAATTACTCAATAACTGTTGAATCTCAGAAAACCTGAAGGGACATCTTGTAGTGTCTTATTTTGACTGACCAACTGTCCAAGAAGAAAGAAAGAAAGAATGAAAAACACCCAATCCTACATTTGAGAAGACAAAACCAGAGAATATTTTTGCTTTTGATCAAACTTTGTAATTATTAATTTTCACTCTAACTGATCAATTGACAGTTTGTTTCAACCTGGTATTATATTTCAAAGCCAAAAGCACAAACGCTGCTTTCAAGTGTTTATTGGATGATATGCTGTGCTGAGTTCAGCCTCTGTAATACAAATAGGCAGATGCCAAGCATCTGAATGGACTGACAAGTCAATGTACTGGAGGCTTCCACGCACCTTCCATAATCAGACCTCTGGCTCATTTCATCCTGTCAAACACTACTCGGCTGCCCTCTGTAAAACACCCTATTTTCACCCTTCAAAAAATAACATTACATCACTTGGCTAGTCATTTTTATAAATGGAGGATCCCCTAGGCTTGAAACCTTACACTATACAAACATAGGCCACAAGAAAGCTGGCCTTTTGTTGAGGTTGAGCGGAAAAAAATTAAACAGCAAGTCAGTGCAGCACATTTACTGAGCAGTTCAGTCAAGGAGTGGTTTTGTTTGACACAGCTTGAGATTTATGATGTTGGTGAAGTGTTTACAGAGGTCAAGGCAGCTCATTTTCCAAATCAGTTTGTCAAGAATTTGTTATCTAAAGAGACCTTTTCATCAATCATAAACAGTCCACCTTAAAAATATAAGTATCTTTTACATAGAGAGCTGGAAAAGACGCATAAATACAAAACATTTGGAATGAGTTGTGTCATATCAATTAATACATCTATATTTACCAGCCTCTAAAGTTTAAGAATTCAACTACAGAAAGGTTAATGCATGGACTAATAGCAGTGGAGTCAAAGGATGTATTTTTGGGATGTTACTGTGAGAACCTTTCCAAACACACAGAAACACACTGGTGTTAATAGTATATTCAGACAAACCTAGTTTTTTTTTTTATCTTTGCACTACATTTTGGACATGTACAGTCATATAATTACCGTGTTTTATATAATTTAATGCTTTGTCTCCTCTTTGAAATGTACTGTACAACATACAGTCATGCACAGCTTTAGAAAGATAGCATTCCTTTGAAGTAAAAACGACAACCCAAATATGCCCGGAATGAGACCGGGTGAAGACGAGGACGGTGTCTGTTCAGGAAAAAAAAGCCACTGGTTTAAATAAAGTGTTCCTTCCTACTCCTTTCCTCCTGGGTGTTGCTGCACCATTGTGCTTGTTTATACTGCACAATATTTCTGTTGGCCATCTCGCACTTCATCCCAGTAAAAATACACAGAGTAGGTCAGAAGTTCAGGCCCTAGATCAACACAGGCATTGTGTCCTGCAGGTGCTGTCAGCTGCCAGGGATGGAAAATATACACAGGCAAAATGCAGCTCTGTGGCTACACACTGTCTCTGCACTGAGGATGGTCACATTTACAGCAGCAGAACAGCAGCTTTGGTGAGTACAGCTGTTGGATATGGCCAGTCTGCACACAATTTGATATATGTAAAGACAAAAAATATTCAGACACGGCAAGAAGAGGCAAAGGCAGCAAAGGCTATTCATATTTTGGTACTGATATTACCGCAATTAAAAACACTACGCTGTTTAGACTCTGTAATATGTCACATTCATTATTTGGCTTCTTTGGCAAGTTAACTAAAGTTGATCATGTTGATCATTTTCATCATGTCTTACCCACGGAAATAAAACCTGACAGCGCACAAACTCCTTAATTCAACACCAAAAACATTCCACAAACTAATAAATTAAAACTTTAACTTTAAACTTAAGTGAAAATCACAATACAAAAAAAAATCTGGCATTTTATAACCCTCACCATGCACAAAGTTTTAATAATAAGTTTCACAGCAGATGCAATATTTCCACTTGAAACAGCAGAAAAAAACGCAGGTGCATCAAGACCATAATACAAAAGGAGCTAAATAGAATCTAGCCATTTTACTGTTTACACCTGTGTTTTTCTGGGACCTGTCAAAACATCTACTGTAAAAATAACAGTGAGGTTGAAGCATTATGAGCAACTGGGTACAAGTTTTTAAAAAAAATGTAAATTAGACTAAAAAGTTCAGAATTTCAGTTTCATATATTTAAAAATATTAACAATAATACAATATCTATTAATAACAATATCTGGCCATAATTTCATCTAATAAATCTAAATCTCCAGTTTTCTGGCCACAGAAAACTGAAAATTTAAAGTGGAATATTATATATACTAATAATGTAACACAGCCACAATTTTGGCAGTAAAATATATTGTTAAAAATATTTTTTGCAGAGATTCTATTTGCAAATCGCTCTACATGCCTTGTGAGTACTGATCAAAGTGGCAAAGAAATAACACAACTACTCCTAAAAGTAGTGCTCACAACATTTCTGTGGCAGTAAGACTTATTCAGACAAACAAATATGTATTTTATTCTACTAATGTGTATACGGAAGTGACATGAAATAAAAATCGTAACTTTTGCCAGAGCAAATTGTTGTACATGTGAAACCCTGTTTACAAAAACTTGTAACAAAGCTAACAGGCTAAAATTACAGTCTACAAAAATAAAACAAGCACCATATCTCCTGTGTACAGCTCCATAAGCTGCACCTTGTATTTATAGGTTGCCAGCTGAAAGAGAAAAGAATGGGTGTGCAGACAGGAAGAAGTCCAAGTTACTTTGTACTCTCAGCAGAGCCGAACTTTGGATGAACTCTGAGAAGCGCCAGGGAGTAAAACACTATGCATAACTGTGTCACTCCCCCTCCAAAAAACCTACCAAGACAACAAAAAAGAAGAGCGAGCCAGCAGGCTTCAAAAGGCCCCCTGCTCTCTCCTGAGGCAGTGGCCGATTCAAGATAAACTGCCGGGCTTGGGGGTAGGCAGCGAGGTGAACTTCAATGAAAACCTCAATGAAAACAGCCATGAAAGCACCAGGCGAGGGTGGGATCACACACGAGAAACAATATAAACAGCACCAGTCATCGCCGCCGCAAAGGTCAAGTATGAGCAAGGGCGACTTTGGAGACAATGAAAACAATATCTTCCTCATCCTCCATCCATTCCATTTGATTTCATGCACTAATAAGTGTGAAACACAAGGAAAGCGCTGCCTCTCTCGCGGTAAACTGGCACGCTTTAGCAACTCAATATCTCAACAGTGCAAGTTTTGAAGAGCCCTATAACACATCAGTCTAAAGACAGGGAAATAAAAGACGAGATACACGCTATCAGTCTGAAGTGCACTGAATTCTGTGCCAATTTCAAAAATGTCACAGGGAAAATGATTTGGAAACATGACTTACGCCTCCTATGTTACATTATTTCTCTCCTAGCAATTATTCTGCTGACATGCTCCCTCACAACTGCTTTAATAGAGAGACACAATACAGAATAGAAAGAGACGTATTCACTAGACTTGACAGTTAACTCACAAGGGGAGACATCAACGTGCTTGTGACAATTTTGCTCATACTCTCTATTATTCCACAATAGCATCAAAAACCTCATTCATATTTTGACACAATAATTGATAAGGACTGCTTGAGGTAATTGTCCACAGTTCCTATTGTGAAGTAGTTAAAACGCACAGACTTTATACAGGAGGAAACACATGTCTTTCATGTCAGTGAAATTTATATGGCGAATTGTGTTGTGACTGAATATCCAACGTCAGGTTCTCCAGTGTGAATTTTAGTCTGAATAGCAAATTATCCTCTGATGATAAAATAGTCCACATAGAGCTGGATTTGTGCCATGTTTAGCGACAAACGCTGTGCACTTTTTGTTCTGATTTTTCCCTGGTTAAAGGAGAAGGGCTGAAGGAAGTGGAGGAGTATTTCCTTACAGACAATATTAAAAGAACCAAACTGCAGTGTTTTGATCTTACTAGAGTGCAGAATTAAAATGAACTTACCTGTTTTTTCTTTGATTTCACACAAAACATTGAAAAGAGCAGGCTTCATTCTGTGACAGTTCAGAGCGTGTTTCCTGAAAAAGAAAAGTGGTTTCATAAGCAACCACAGAACTAGATTATATCTAAAATTTAGCCATCCTCCAAATTATCAGATACAATTAGATGCCAAAAATTTTCTAGTATTTTGTAAATTTATTTTCTACTTTCCATTTACAATTATTACACTTTTTTTTCTCCAAATAGATAGCACCTATGTGGACATACCTGCTTAGGCTTCACTGCTGACAAATATTAATTTTACTTACAGTTACATAGAAAAACACTATGCTAGTCTTTATCAATTTCTTCTCCTCTATCACAAGAGTAAAATTATAAAATTAAGATATTTTTAGGGATACATATTTCACCTTTAGTGTAATTTTTGTCACACACTTGCAGCTTCAGTGAATTTAATGTGAATTGCACAAGATGGATGAAATCTTGAAATATGTATCACAAGTAAGAAAGTTGCTTTGCATTTGCTCGCCACGCTGTAAACAAGCAGTGAGCCACATGAGACAGCCTGCACTGTTCCTCAGTAATTACGTGTCATATTTAGAAAATAAAAGATCAGCTTTATTTGCGTCGTTTCAGGAATGCACCCTGTTTGGTGTCACTAAATACTGTGTGAATATGACACGCTGGCATGTTGCATTAATTCTTGCCATATTGATACACTTTTATTTTGTTTTTAAGGAGCGCGGTTTTGCCACTTATTGAAACCTGAAGTAAACTAGTGATCTGCAGACATGCCATCGCTGTTTTCCACTGTTTTGTCGGCTTTTGCACGAGCGCTTCCCCACGGTCCGCTCCATCTACGTCGCATTAAACTGTGCATTTCATTCCCTATTTATTTCTTTTCTATAATTTGTTCTAGTTTGCCGCCTCTTTCTGCGCCTGTCAGTGGAGTAAAAAAAAAAAACAAACAAAAAAAAAAACAAAACAGGATGAATCTGCGCATAGTATTTACCTGGCTTGGGCTTCGTCCAGACTTTGATCTGTGATGGTCATAATTTGCTGTAAAATGTCTCCAATGTCCTGTTTTCTTCCGTCGCCGTCCGTTCCTCCGGTGCCTTCCTGCATATGCTGCGGCAGGCCGGGGTGCCCTGCCATGCCTACCCCCGTGTGAGAGTGCATCAACCTCGGCTGCTCGTCCATCTCTTCTTCCCCTCTATCTAATTCTCAGTGGCGCTCTCGCTGAAATCCTGCAAAAATACATAAAACAAAAAAAGAGGGGGAAATCCCGTCGGAGGTTTAATATGAGCGCCGCGCAACCAGTTTTCCTTTTTGCGGCGCTGCTGGCTAAAACTGAAAGGGGGGGTATCGGAGGCGAAAGCGGAGAAACGAGCCCTCCTGCTCTCTGGTTCTCTCTCTCTCAGCTGGTCGGAGCTGAATGTGAAATCTGATCTGAACTGCTGCTGCCTTCTCTGGAGTAGTAGGGCTGTGCGTAAAAACAGACAGGCTGGCTGGGTTCTACTACTAACATGAACTAGGACACGTTTTCTCGTAATGAGGCGCAGTGATCCAAAACCCTTCTTCCTGCCAAATTACAAGAAAGAGGCTGTGATAAAATAAGAAGTAGGTATGGATTTATTTCACTCTCTCCATCCTCCTGCTTTTGTCATGTACAGTACAGGCTGGGCAGGCAGCAGCGTAGCAGAGAGCATGAGAGTCAGACTCCGCCTACGCGACATGATTGGGAATATAAGACCATTTAGCCCCACCTTGAGGTGCCTCTCATGAAACGTCGATCATTGGACTGTAAAGGTGGGATGCAGAGGAGAAGCTGGGAGATGAAGCTGCCTTACAAGCAAGGAAATGGTAACGGTGTGGCAACACGGTGATGGATAGAGCCTGAACTCTAAATAAATAATAGAGGCTGACACAAGAGGTCTGCTTTACTCTCCCCCTTTGACCTCAACAAGAGCCCCCACTGGCTCCACAGGACACCATTTCATTTCCATGCTGTGCCAAGATATAAGCTCCACTAATCAAAGCCAATGGCCAACCCTTTCATTTGTTCCAATGATTAGTAAGATAATGTGTTGAAAGATTTATAGCTGCAAAAATCCATCCACTGATGAGACACATAGTGAAAAACACCTTTGTGATATCACTGATTATGTTAATATTTCATTTTGGCGTCATAAACAAAATCTACGGCTGATGATGCACTAAAAAAACAGCCATGCCTTGTTGTAATAGGCAGTGGAACATCGACTTTGTTCATTCATTTTCAGGTATGTTGCAGGGCTCCGCTTGGCTGACTTTGGCAGGGTCCTCCTAATGTAAGGCGGTGACCCATGTTGCGCAGCCAAGCAGCAAGGCCCGAGTGTGTCTGGCCAGGCTGAAAAGTGCCCTTCAGGCCCAGCGCTGCCTCACTGCCGCTGCTTCCCTTCACCACTGAGAGCCATTCAGAGGGAAGAGGAGGAGGAGGAGGAGGAGGAGGAGGAGGAGGAGGAGGAGGAGGGGCAGAAAGGCTCCAGTGTGGAACTTAAGTATGTACAGAGCTCTGCAAATCATCTGGATGTATACATGTGTGACACACATAATAAGGAACTCATGCAAATAGCCATGTCACACTGTTTTACCTTAAACATCTTGAAATCCAACTGGACGTAGATAAAATGTTGATGTCTACCATGATTTATGTCTGGTAAATTATTTATTTTTCCATTGTAAGATGAAAGTGTTCCACTTGTAAGTAATACACTGGTGTACATGTAGTTGTCTGAAAATTAAGTGATCTGACCAACAAAATGAAAATCTGCTTTAAACTCCTATCATTAAAATCCCACAACTCAATAAATGTAAAAACATCTGTATCATGTGCTAAGAGTTCAGACTTAGAGGCATAGAAAGATTTTTGCATATCTGCTAAACTGAAGAAACTCTGCTGAGATTTCTCTACCACCCTGGAGAGAAAATATTCCCGAAACTACACGTCTTTTCAGCTTTCGAAAAGTTGGGGTAGTGTTTGGGAAATTGCAAGTGTGCATAAACTTCATCAAGGAGCAGAAATTTGTTTTGCATTTCTAAGGGTTGTTTTCTGAGTATTGTAATAATAATGTCTAAAATTATGCAAAAAATGCAAATTTTTTAGTCAAATGACAACAACTAAAAAGCCACCGAAGCACAGCAAGTCTTCCACAAACCAACAGGAAACCTTGGAGTTTCAGAACACACACACACACACACACACACACACACTAATTTTCTTCATCAGATGTCTGTGGCTATGGTTTGACAGTGGCCTG
>JAPQRQ010036556.1:0-23137 GCA_037367365.1 Apogon talboti | reverse complement strand
AGCTTAACAATAGGGATATGTCACCACCAATACATGATCAAATGAAATGCCATGTAATATTACAATGCATAAGTTGCAGATTTCTTGAACTATGAACACTGTTGAAAACATTTGATATAATGTAAGTACATAAGTCAAGAAAATATATAACACGGGTCTAACCATCTTTCGCTATTTTAATCTGTGACTGCAGCATACTGTGGGTTTGAGCCTTACATGAAAAAAAAATCATTCCGTGTGGGAAATTAAAACCACTTAATCCGGTATGTTGTATAGAGGTACTTCTATGGTGGCTGTAAATGAAGCAGCTACTTGCAAGCGTACCTCAGGGTTTTTAGTCTGCTTTTTTTTTTTCATAAATTGGCAGTTTAAATATAAGAAATATTAATTGGTGTGACATGAAGTATTGTACCTGGAAAGGACAGCTAAAAGTGCAGGAAAGGCTCCAAAATTTGGTCTAGGTCCCATGTGTGTGGAGAGTGTCACAGCTGCAGTGTGACAGGTCCTCCTGCAGGCCCTATTCTCACAAACACTCTGAGGCTGCTTTTATTAACACTCCCCCCAAAATAACATAGAATGGAGCCAGGACTCTGGAGCCAAGTAGCTGTTGCTGGAATTTTTCTGGCCTAATTTGCATTAATAAAGAGGCTGTTCCTTGTCGGAATGTGTTTTATCCAGCTCAAAAAATCCCTGGGCGATCCCTCTCCGTAGAGCGCTGGGAGAATCCGACTGTCAGAGCCGACAAGACAAATGAATCCTGGTGTCAGCGCCGAGTGGCTCCGCGTTGACAGATTGAGAAGAACTGTCCCTCTGTCGACAGGCATGCTTCATTTTCAAATTAATAAATCTGAATAAAATATTTTACCCTTCATTATGAGTGCTGCCGCTGTGACAGCTTTGCTGAACAGGGCTGGGATGGAGATGGGGGGGATTGGAGAGGGGGAGGCTGCTGCCAGTGAAAACAGCTTGCACCAAATCCACCTGGGCTTATGCTGTGTATTTATAATGTTTGCATGTGTGTGTGCGTGTTTATGAAGTGTAGGTGTGTGTGTTTTGTGTTTGCGCTTTCTCGTCTTTTATGCACATGGTCTTGTGCGTTTTCGATTGATCCTCTGCACGCACATTTTCTGCTCAACTCGCTCCCTGAGCCCCCCGTGTTCTACCAAAGAGGATGGGACAAACAAAAATAACTAGCACCGCTGCGGTACAGTAGTGATAGATTCCTCACATATTCTCCCCTCACACCTGTACAGCCATATGGAGACACGTCAACATGGCAAAAAATAACTTTTCAATGAGACTGTTGAGCACAGCCTAAATGCTGAATGTAGCTTTTGGCTACTAGCAATTGTAAAACTGGGTTTCTTTACTTTTTTTTTTTTTTAGCTCTTGCAGTTAAAATATGTAGGCCTATTTTCCTCTGCATGTGACTCCCTAAAACCACAGCTGATCATGTGTATCACATGCAGGCCACAGTCTGAATATTTTGTATTAAGTAAATTAGGAATGATCAAAAAGTCAAGTGTTCAGCAATGAATGAACAGACACATCTCTCGGCAAAACAGTGCACTGGTTATAAGTAGATGATGAGTGACAGATTGATGGGGCGAACGGCATAATTGCCTTAGATAAAAAGGCTGGAAAGGGGGGATGTATAAATATAACACATAGGACTCATAATCCTGCAATATTACCCCTCCAGGGCAAGGAGAAGGCATAAAGGAGCATGGTGGGTTGTATCCAGTCAGTCATTTTGGATGCTAAATTAATATGCAACAGCAAACACTAATATGCCCTTTGAGGAGGCCCGGCATATTGTGCAAGACTTAAAGCTTGCGACGTTGCCTGCAGGCAAATTCCTCTGAAAAACATAAAATACAATATCTTGCTCTGTAAACTGTCGAATTTTCATAGCGCTGTGCATCTTGTCAGTTGCCTATTGCTCTCTTCTTTTGCCTATTTTTGTAACATTCACTACAAATTCATAAGATTATAGTGTAATTTAACATCACTAGACAATATTTGATAGTATAAATATAAAATATTCATCATTTATACAAAATAACTGTTATTACTTTGTCACATAATACATATTTTTTAACATTTAGGGAAAAGTAAGATCCATAAAGCTTTTTGATAGGGGCAATAAAGTGAAATGACTACAATATACATCAGCCAGTGCACACATTGTAAAAACAACAGGGATCTGGTCGGTGTCAGTGTGTTTCTGGTCATACACTAGTGATTTCTGGGAAACCGTGTACTAAATGCTACACAGGAGCCATTTCTGAAAGGTATGCCATTTCCTTTAATCAGTTACACAAAAAAAACAGAGTGTTAGCCAGCCAATTAATGTATACCAGCTGACATGTGTGTAATAATGACAGGCAGCACAAAGGACTCTATGTTCCTCCTTATGTAGGCCTTCAATATTTAAAGAAGAGTACATGTTTTAGGCAAGGCTACGGCGATGCATGTCAGTTAAACTTCTTAGACGTCAGCCTTCCCTGTGAACATCACATCATCAAAGATGACATTTCATCAACTAACGCAATAAATAATAGAACACAGTGCCTGCCATTTGAACCACGGGTGACAGCATCTGAGGAAATTGTCACCCTGTAATTTGTTTTCTTATGTCTTCTGTCATATTGTATTAGATTTATCACCTGTATTCATATATTGTCCTAAGTACAATAAGACTAAGAGCACTTTAAAATGCAAGGTGTGTGCACATTTAATTCAATTTCTTTTGTTAAGTGGTAAGCAAACATACTATATATCCACAGAGATTGGAATAAGTGTCCTTTCAAAATGTTCAATAAAAACTATAGTCAAATTGAAAAGACATCCATAAAGCCTGACTTGATTTGCCATCCTTGCTTTGACCACAGATAGATAGAAATCAAGTAAACAGAGCGGACAGGGAGTGACAGCACTGTATTTGTGATCTCTTTCCACTGGATGGGGATTGTTAGGGAGGGGAGCCAGAGAAATGTGCCAGCCCTAATGCCTTATGGCAACTCATGCTCAGCTGATAAGACAATATTTCATGTAGGGTCAGGGCCAATAAGGAGCCTTTTCAACACCACAGAGATGAATAGGTCCTGACTGCCATGATCAAAATGCCAGCTCCGCGCACACATACAGTCCTGAGAATGTAAAACGGAGGCAGGCTGAGCAGCACTTACTGATAATAATACAAATGGCCTCAAACTGACTGAGAGGGTGTTAACAGGTCAGTGAGTATACGGTGATGCTGAGAGATGACTGACAAGACTGGCTGACATAACAACGGCTTGCTTTGTGTAATGGATAAAGAAGGAAGTGTACAAACACTGATGGGGCTTCTTCATCTGAGCTCTTCATAAAATTCAGATTTTTACTGTACACTGTGCCTGCTCTGTGTTGATACTCTGCTTCAGATGCATGTGAAGAAGCCGCTCTATGAGATTGTTAAATGACGTTGACTGCTCTCATAACTGACTGCTCATTTAATATTTGAAATCAAGAAAATAACAGTTGCAAATTTAATCAGTCATGTCTGATCATTATTTATATTTGCCTTGAAAGCATATCCTGATGAAAATAACATGGGGTATATAAGGTACACTGTAACACGTCTACATTGAAATATGAAAAAGGTTTATTTCTATATTGTTGACATACGTACATACATTATATCAAATATTTCCAACGATATTGAAATTCAGAGAGGTTCATAATTTACTTCAACATGATTGTCCACTTCATTAGTTCGCCTGTTAATGGTGTCATATTGTTACTTATGTTACTTGTGGCTGTTTCATTACAATCAAATGATTGAATGTAACAATGAAAACTTTTAATATATTAGTACATCTGTAAACATGATTTCTGCTTCAGTCATACCAGATACACTGCCCGGCCCAAAAAAAAGTCACACATACAATATTTCACTGCACCACCGTTGCATTTAATTACAGGAGACATTCACTGTGACATCTTTTTTGCCACATAATGCTTATGTAGTGTCACAATGAGGTTCATAACATTTTTTCCATCCATCCATTCATTCATTCATTCATTCATCTTCTGAACCCACTTTGTCCTCACTAAGGTTGCGGGGAGGTGCTGGAGCCTATCCCAGCTACCTATGGGCAAAGGTGAGGTACACCCTGGATGAGTTGCCAGATCATCGCAGGGCCTTTTTCCATCCATAGTTGCATTAATTTTTGATTATTGATGATGGAGAATCGGGCCGCTGCATCAAGTCTTCATCACATCCCAAATTAGAGTCTGGGCTGTAAGGTGGCTAATCCATGTGTGAAAATGGTGTCTCATTCTCCTTGAACCATTCTGTCAGAAGTCTGATGACCCTGATCAGTCCTTGCATTGTCCAATCTTTTAGACGTTAAAGACAGGAGAGGACACTAGCTGCAGTTAGAGTTAAATAAACAGCCTGGACCAAAACAAAGTAACTGCATGGATGTAACTAAGCAAATAGTTCAGATCCTCCCATGGGTAAGTACTGCAGTGGTTAATAATATTTCAGCTGTAACAGCAACCTCTAACTGCAGTAAGTAGCCTCTCATGTCTTTAATATCAAAAAGATTGGACAATGTGAGGATTTAAAGATAAAGTCCAGACTTTAATTTGGGATGTGCTGAAGACTTGATGTAGCAGTTCCATTCTCCATCATCAATAATCAAAAATTAAAATGCAGCTATGGATGGAAAAAAATATTCTGAACCTTATTGTGACATTACATAAGCAGTATATGGCAAAAAAGATGTCACAGTGAATGTCTCCTGTAATCAAAACCAAAGGTGATGCAGCAATGGCAAAGAAAATGGTCCCCATAATCATAACCCATAACCACTGAACAGAGTCAAACTAAGTGTTGTCTTGGTTAAGTTGTGTTGTTCTGATTGAGAGACCCCTGGCTGCATTTACAACATTTTCACACTATCATTAACTGTATCCCAACTTTAAAGCTGAACCAGAACCTCCTCAACATCACTCATATATATGGCAGCCACCACTGAGGTCACAGTGTACCTCTAGGCCTAAAATACACTTTTATATAACAGATTTAACAAAACCCTTAGAGATCAGTAAAATACATTTTTGCTGTATCATCAAAGAGAAATCTTGTTTAATCTAGTTTTTCCTAGAGCAAAGCTGCTGCTGCTTCATAGTTGGTTGCTCCTAATGCAAAGGCTTATGCAAGTGTTTAATGTGTGTTGACTCAAAATATTACAGCATATAGTTATGAAGATAACAGGTGTATCTTCCATGCAAATATTCACTCAGACGGTTGAGTCATTCTAATCTTATCCATAGATTTTAAAAGACTGAGACACAATCGTTTGTGACCCCTATACTCCCAAACTATGGATTCTTCTGAAATAAAACTCTGGCTCATGTTTCATATAATGTTGTTTGTTTTGAGGTGTGCTTTACAATGAAACTGACAAAATAACCCGAGGATGTGCTGACAGCTGTAAAATGCAATGCTAGAAAAAATATGCATCATCTGCATTTGTATGATGCAGAATTTCCTGTTAAAGGTTCAGCGTGTGCAGCGTTATGTTAAGTGGCATCTAATGGTTCACAGATTGCAACTAACTGAACCCTCCCTCCCCACCACCACTGTCCACTACAGTGGCTGTAACATGTGTCCCTATTTACCTTGTCCATTCTGAGCTATTTAGTTATAAGGAGTGCTGGGCAACATGTCCAAAAAATTTTATTTCTGATAATATAATTCAGAACTAGTTCTTTTAACTAAAAGTGTATGCTGCATATAGCATCAATAACAAAAGTGTCAGTGTGCATCGTCTGTGAGGAGAAAAATGAAAGAATAATAAAAGGATTAAAGCAATAACTGGAGACACATAAATATACATATTCACAATGAAATAAACAAACCGGCCATATTTTGAGTTTTTGTTGTGCCCAAAAGCCTCCAGAGGAAGTAATAATCTTAGTTTTGGAATTTAGGCATTTTTCATAATTTTCAGAGAGGAAAAACGTGATTCATCTAATTAATTTCATATATTGTCCAGCCCAAGTTAAGGGCATATTAGCTCAGCATTAGTAGGTGACAGTAATGCACCTTAATGCTGGATGTCACTTGGTATAAAATACAAAAAATAATATCATGACTTTCCTAAAAAAATTGCCTAACTGACAAAAATGACTTTTTTGCATCACTCTGTACGTATAAATCACTCATTTTAAGGTACACAACACAACAATTTTGACTTTGATGTGATTATGAAACTACAAAAATATTAATGAATATAATTTATGTTCCAATTTTGATCATTCTAAAAGTCACACAAAACTTTAATACTTTTTTGTAACAACATAATTCTGAAAACTCACTCAGTCAGTACACAAAGCCTACACAGTTGTAAATTTCCATGTTTGATATTTCCTTAATCCTTACACCAAACACATCCAAACCTTGAAAGTACACTGTTTCCATTTTGAGCCCTTTCATTGTTCCTAAAAATCTAATTCACATGACAGCTTGATGACATTGTTATTAATGGTGTCATGAGAATTTTATGACCTAAAAATGGAGACATGAAAAGGTTGAGAACCTCTGATTTGATTAGAATTAGATTAGATTAGAACTGCAATGTGACCCACTGCCTGCCTGCTGAAGTATTAAATAAACAGAGACTATTTTCATTACCCATGACAAAATGTACATATTTAAATAATAATTATGGTCGAAGCTCCTTTGGTTCTTGCCAGTTGCGTACACTGATAATTGGACTTTAAGCCAAGGAAGGGTTAAACCTATAAAGAGATATCCGTACCTCAGCTGTGACCCCTTGCTCTCCTAGGTATCTCCCTTGTGCAGGATTCTTATTCAACTTCAAACTGACAGTGTTTTTAATCTTTTCTTTGCTTCTCTCCTGGAGATTGGGGAAACAAAAATCAATACACTGTGGCAGGCGATCTAGAAGCCTGTGAATTACAAGGCCTGGATCCGGCCGCTCTGCCTGCTCGGTAGCCTTGAGCAGGGGACCATGGGAGTATCATCAGAGACCAAGGGGAGGTCACGGGTTCAGGTCAGGAGCACAGACGGAAAAGCAAGGTATTTACTGTCTGAGCACGAAAATGAGAAATAAGTTCCACGCGGCACCGGGGGAGCTTCGAATCTTCACTCTTCATTTTTTTTTCACCCTTCCTGAGAATAGTTCTTGCCTCTGCACTGCTCCCCCACCACACTCCTCTGCTGACTCCCTCCGGATGATATAGTGGGCCAGAGCCTGTGATAATGCCCACACTACAAATCTGAGCGCAGAACATATTGACACCCGGGTCTGTCATTATCCGTTAATCACGCTGCTGACGTACGTTTCAATCCAGGCTTCTTGGCAGCCCACCAAGCTACATAAATGACCGTAGATAAATCCACAGGGCTACAGAGCATGCACTTTCATCTTAACTCCACACACTAACCAAACTTTCACACTAAAACTCATCATTGTTTTGATCAGGCGCTTCAGGAAAATCATTACACGGACGATAAACTAAATATGTGGAAAGGGAGCAAATGTAATTTTAACTAGTTCATTGTGAGAAATTTGAATTAAAACTGCTTATAAATTATATTACTACTACTACAGAACTACTGAGAGATAAAATGAGAAACACCCCACATAGATGGAATTACATTGACTGTGTAAGCACAGACAATATTAAAAAAATGTAAATTAGTAGTCCGAGCTGTCTTGATTGCTGAAAAACACTGCATTACATGCCTGTATATTTTCATCACTTATTCCAGATACACACATCAGTGCATCTTTGTAGTACTTGAACACTTGATGCTGTAAGATTCATAATCTCATCATTATTTAGTATTAAAAAAACACTAAATTAGTGGAGGAGGTGTACTGTGATCACTTTAAACCTGATTAAATAACGTAATAAAGCAAAACTATGCACGAGTACTTTACATTTACACTACTTTTATTCACACCATCATTCCTCTACAGTTCTGGTAAACAGCATCATGCTTGGATATTGGGCTGGAACTGATGAACTACTTAATAAAATAAAATAAAAACAAATTAATAAATAAAATAAGGTATTATGATAGTGACCAAGTCAGTGTTTTTCCTCAGATTTCTCTTTGGCAGTTGTAGCAACAGAAAAAATTGACTGGATGGAATAGGAGTGGGATCTGATTGAATAGACTGTCGATGATCTTTATTTGCCCTGTGATGTACTTTTAGGAGGGATCGTACTGATTTTGTTCTGAAGTAATAAATATAGAGCCCTGTCCATTGATTTTGATTTTAAATGGGTCATAACATTAATGTTGCTGGTCAAATGTTTGTATTATTATGGGGTAAATGTACAGAGAGTTGGTCATTACAAGAACATAAACCAAAGCAGAATGATACATGATGTCTGGCTCATTGTACATTAATCCACTTATTTCTTATTTCTTTGTTTGCTTACTATAAAAAACAACAACAAATAATTATTGAAAAATGATTTTATTGATTAAAAAAATTATCTTTTGAGTCTATGATCCCAACTTTACCCATAACACCGTTGACAGCCATAGGGAATGATCAATGATATAGATCAAATAGGTCATCATTGATCAGAATCAACTACACTACGAAGCTGTGTAATAAAAGATGATGTGTGATTCTTTAGAATCTCTAAGCACTTAAAATGTTGATTTACAACATATTCATATGTTAAAAATAACCAATTTTATCCTTATTTCCATAATGATAACATTCAACTAGTAATCTCATTGTGCCACATCCTTATTCTGATATGAGTTTAATAGACAACTAGCACCATAAGAGTAGGTACTGATTTTACATTGGTGTAAAATAATATTACAGTAATGCCCAAGTTGGTCTTTTTGATTATGCTTGATCATACTTGTGGCCATAGTATATGGTTTATTCTGGTTTTGTACTTTGTTTAGGGCTGGGTAATCTGGCCAAAAGATAGAATGACAGTCTTTTGAGATGAAATCATGATCCAGAACCTGAATCACATTTCTCCCACCTCTTAGAAAATGAAAATTACAAATCAGATATAATAACTTTTTATGGTTTCTGAAAGCTTAGGCTACACGTGACAGCTTTTTGATGTTATTTGACTAGAAACTCTACATTTTTGGATCATTTTAGGTTGACATTTAGATATATTTTGATAATATCTTCATCCACATTTTTCTTTAAATGCACACATACCAGTGATGCTATTCATTTTTTTGGACTGTGACCTAACTTCTCCTGCCTTACTTTTATTCTAAATCAAAATCATTTCAACACTTTAATGTTCTGTGCATCTGTGTAATCAGACGTACTGCACATTCCGAATCCAGACTCTGTAAAACAACATATTGCACAAACTATGTAGGTTCATGACTAAAACCAAACACTTGAGTGTGGACAGATGGTGAAGTATTGCTATAAACAGAATTAAAGAAACCCAGTAGCCAAGTGATCTGGACTAATGACATTACTACAAACTCATAAGTTGGTTGAATATCTCAGCAATTGGCTTTGTATATTATATCTGCCATGTTCAGTTCATACTAACAAGAGGCAAAAAGAAACACAAGATCCAATGCCATTAAATGCCCTGCCTTCTGCATTAAGTGTATGTGTATAAGTGAACTTATCAGAATTGAACTATATTGGTGGCTTAAAGTGAGCAAAAAAGACAATAACATCATTAATGGTAATTAATGGTAATTCCTGTATGACAATTAATTCATTTCAATATGTTGTCACCACTGCCTGTGCACATGCCACCGCTTGCCTTTCTACTAGTCCACAACCCAATGAAATTAAAAGCAAAATAAAACTCAAAATGTCTATGGCTGTATTAAATTCATTATGTTATCTGATCAGAACTAATTTCACTCTAAGTGCTGATAACTGTGGTGGCTGTAGGTGCTAGTGATGCTTACTTGTGTGTTAATATTCTGCCCTCAGGAGGTCTTCACCCCTGCTGTGGTGCTATAATCACAATTGGACATTTTTGGCCCCATTGATTATCCATCCAAAGTCAGTTTGTGATCTAAGTGACTCATTTACATCTTTATGCCTGCAGCACTGCACCGCCATTCACATTCTCTATTGTCCACTCACGTTTGGGCAATAATCCAGAAGAAAAATATTGCTGTGTAAACACTATATCATCCCCTTCACATCAACCATGAAGCCATTTGAGATTTAACATTTTTCTCCAGCAGAAATAATGCCTGATTAATTTCTGCTTCAGAGGCCAGCCTTAAGCAGTTTGATCAATACATGTGCAACTACCTGCCAATGCTGGACTGACTGAGTAATTAGCCAATGTGCTTGGCTGGCCTGACGGGGGTAATGAAGTCACACGGTCTAAGAGCTGCCAGGGGAAAAAAAATCAGTCTGTTATAAAAATTTAAATAAAGATGCTCTGCCCTAAAAGCTCTGTATGTATGGACAGACAAATTGAGAAACGCTACAAGATGCTCAGATACGCTTTAACATCACAACAACACAAATCAACTTCACCCCCACATACGTTGACAGAAGTAGGAGCCCATTCATTTGCACGAATATTAATTCCATCCAAGATTGAGGAGGAGCGCTATAAATATCTGTGACCGCCTGATTGCTCTGGGAAGATCAAACGGAGACAAACAATGTACTTTCTAAACAGTTTGTTCTGAGAGAATTATGACAGAAATAACTGACAGCTCCTGATGAACAGGGACATCCAAAGATCAGACAAGTTTTTATTGCATCAGAAATTAATTCTAAAAATGATACATCACTCAATGGTGTATTAAAAGCATTCAGCTCCCGGTTGAAAAATTTTTGATTTCCCTGACAACAGAGTCTAATTAGACCAAACACGTCTCTGTTTGTCTGACTGAAATAACTCAATTATAGAAACTCCAAACATCTGGCTGCACACTCGCACAATTGATTAGAACAAATTTTCCTGAAATGATTAAATAAGACGGTAATCACTTTAGAGCCAGTTCCATCTCCATCAGAAGTATGCCGAAGTCAAAAGACAGAGAACCTCGACTAATCCAATCACTGCTGAACCCACACTCCTCATTATGTGCCGTTACACGTGAGGATGACAAATAATCTACTGCAACTGTGGGCACAAAATAGGTTTGCCACATCATATCTTAACTGCATATATTTTACTTGGCTTCTTCTTTCCCAGACAGTGCCATAAATTCCTATTGCTTTTATTTTTAAGTTGTTTTGTTTGTGACAGATAACACAGACCGTGCCTCCAATTATGATTAGATGCAAATTAGTGCTGGCTACAGGCTTTGCCAATGTAAGCTGTAAGTGCTGTGAACATTTTTGGACGTCAGGCATGTTTTTCAAAAGCCTTCGGTCTGTAGGCTCATTGCTTCTTCTTCCTGTGTAGCCTCTGCAATCCGCCCATTACCCATGACAGAACGGAGCAGAGCAGGACACAGCAGAATCTGCTGTAGCCTTTAATTTCAGAAGAAAAGGGGGGGAAAAAAACCTAATTGAAACTTTCTCTCAATGATTTGCTACTTGATTTGACGCTGGACTTTCCCATTGTCACAAAATCGATAGAGGCAGGACAGGGAGGGCCTAACTGGAAAAGGCTTTTGGCTTTTTCACGCCGAGCGCAGGCAAGTGAGAGCGCCAGGGTTAAGTGATGTGTTTCTGACGCTGAGTGGGTCTGGGACACCCCATTCGCTTACCAGCCCTCTGGAACTGGCGGGCCTAATGGCAGGGCAAATCACTGGGGGGAAGGGGACTGACTCGCTGTGATGTGAGTGCAAGTGTGCATGAATGTGTGCTTATCTATTGTCCATGTGTGCCTGTTTGTTTGTCCCTGTGTGTGCAGAGGAGAGAGTCTCTAGGCATGGTATTGTTCCTACGAGCAGCAGCATAATGACTTCAGTCACCTCCCCAAATCAAAATTAAAAAGTGAAGCATCACAACGCCATAGCTATTATCATTGTAATAGAGAAGACACAATCTGCCAGCTGCTGCGTGTGAGTGCATGATTGTGTATGTGCATGTACATGTGTGTTAGGCCCATCTTTGTCTCTACACCCTAGTCAAATCTTATCCCATGAACGGGTACAAACAGAGAAAACAATAATTGCCACTATGAGGCAAAAATGTAAAAATTGCAGGGACAGGAAATGATATTATTTTAATCATCATCACATTACACAGTATTTAATCATATTAAAGGCTACTTTTTCAGCAATAGCCATTCACTGGGTAACATTTTAGACTGAATGATACACAAAAATCTGGCCTTTTTTTTGACAGTGTATGGCAATTAGAATAATTTTAGCATTTCATTTCATTTAAGGCATAAAAATGATTCTGCGTTTTTTTTTTTTTGCTGTTGTTGTTGGAATCTGTAGCAAATAAATATGCTTCCTTACTTTTGGAGAATATATTTTGAAGGCTATAGGCTGGTCTATAGTTACTTGAAACTGCTGGGCCAAGTCAAATCAACAACACCAATAATTTGTGAACATAGGTGAATAATCATGTATGTTTACATCTTCACTGGTGCCCATGAAGAAGAATAAATCACATTGTCACAAACATTTCATGAGAAGAGGTAAACATATTCCAACTGTATAGGCAACAGAGTACTTTATAAGGACATCTAGTGGCTGTTATGACCAGGAAAAGTAAAGGCATGGCAAAATGAGTGCAGTCATACACACATTAGAATATGTACAAGGCTTCAAAACACTACATCCCTAACAAAAATAGGTTCTAGCCCTAATGCCTCTATAATCTTAATCAGGACGTCATTTTGAAACAAGCCATGATCTCTCTGTAACCCAACTCAAGTTATTTTTTATGCACATACTTGTACTTATTATGCTTAATTTGATGATCATAAGAATATTTTTTGTAGCTGAAATTGACAATTGAAATGATTTTACTTTCATTTTCCTGTCATTTTCTTCTTTGTAGTTCCCTTTCTCTTACCAAATACCTGCTAATGTTAAATACACCTGAGCCATTCAGTTATAACATGATCAAATGACCATTGTTGTTCATCCAGTTATGATTGTTGCTGTGAATTCACTCATGATCATTGTTGCTCATTCACTCTTGATTGTTTAGAATACAGTTTCCATTGTCTTATTGTGCTAAAGTATTTAATCTAACCCAGCCCACCCTTTGATCCACCTTTGTATAAAGTGGCCACTGCTGAGTTATACAGGAAAACACAATTTTGCTGCCTTGTTGTTGTTAAGCTTGGGCTCCACTGCGCAATCAATAAAGCTCACCTAAAGCAGCCACAGTTTGGACTCTGTAAAATTTCTTCAACACGTCCAAAAGAAGCAGCTATCAGGTTCCCTATGGCCCAGAATTACACATTTGACAAAGACAGAAAGCATCACTAAAAAACACTGTAACTTCTCTGTCTATATTCCTTACTTGTCAATAACAGCAGTCTTAAACTATAAAACCACTCTATAATCAGTAAAACCTCTGCAATGTGTATCTTTTTAGTATTTCAAGGAAGTACTGTAAGTAGTTATTAATGACAAACGATGTTATTTAATGATATATTGTTGAATTATTTTTACTAATGCATAATGAAAATGTTTTCAATACACGGAATAAATGCTACAGATAGAGTCCAATCTAAATACTGACAAATAATATAATCCAATTTCCCCCTGGATATCAACAATGTTCATTTGTGTCTGTACTAAAATTTATAATTTTATAAACTCATCTCAACTTTAAATCTGAGTCATTTTCAGAAGCAAGTAGTCCACTGATTATTTGCTCGATGAATCAATTATATTCTTCAGTAGTTTAAAAAGTAGTGAACTCTGCCATTGACTATTTCCCAGAATCGAAATCGATAACAAGCAAAACAAGCAAAAGTGCTCATTGAGTCTAAACCCAACATATATCTTCACCCAAAATACAGTGCTTTCAGGAGAAAAGCCAACATGTAATAAACAGTAGTTTTCTTTAGGGATCATTGCTCTTGACAGTATAATGACTCAAGGTAAATGTAAAAACTTCAAGGTTTTCCCTCCGGTGGCTCTGTGTCCAAAACAACACAATTCAGTTGACATTACAATGAATGATAATAATGAAGCTACCAACAATGACTTCAGCATAAAGGACTAGTCAAAGAGGCTGAACCAGGAGCATGAATTTCTGAGAAGCCTGAGTAAATGCTCTTAGGCAAATAGAGAAGCTGTAGCCATTTGGGTAAGTAGGGAGCAATTACACATGAGGATGATTTAGGAGAATGCTGTCACCGTGGTGAGGAGCCAGGACCTCTGCAGATGAAATGAAAATGGCCCATATAATGGCAGAAGTGACAACGCAGCCACTTTAGATGGACTGACTATTATGGCACGTCAACACAGGCAAGAAAAAGAGCAAAACTATGAGGACGGCAATTAGAGATCATGAAAGAAAATGGATCAGGGTGGCATCGCACCGAGGAGAATGTTACAGCAAAGGACTTCTGAGCACGAGTTAATGCATTGATTTATAGAATTTATCATCACAGACATGTATGTTATAAATTTCCTGACTGCAGTAATAGCGATAATGAGGTCACCAACTGTACAGTGTCATCTCAGCACTTTGGGGTTCAGGCTCAGTATTGAGAGAGGTTACCCACCCGGCATTCTGAGTCATTAGGAGCCTGCATCAGTCACCAAACATTACCTTAATGTGAATGTCAGTCTGACTTTGGGCATGTCTCTGTCTTGTAATAGCTCATCGCACTGGGACGCTCAGATTAGAGGGAGAACAGTTAGTGATCAGTTAGCGAAGGTCATCACTCAAATTCTACAGTAAATACATCCCAGATATGAACACTCATCTGCATCATCATCATCATTACCCACACAACCATCATCATCATCATCATCATCATAATCATTATGTAAATATGCTCTCAACATTTTGCAGTTTGGATCCTGGACAGCACAGCAGGCCCTGTCTTGCATTTGCATGCGCATATTTCAGTGTTTTCCGAGAACGCGCCACAGCAATTAACAGAGGATTAATTGGCATCTTTATCTCATTAGGGCCAATCTGATCAGAGTATGATGAGGTTTCGGCGCGCACCCATTTGTTTAAGCGGATTGTGGTAATTGCTGTCATTATTATGGGCTCTTTAGCGTCATCCACGGGCCTCCTCTCCCTGCCTGGACCCCATAAAGCTCAGCCATGTGTCACGACTCAGTTTAGTTAACCCCTGGAATGAGCCCAGTGGTGCTGGTGTGTGGTTAACGGCCGAGCTGTGATTAGCTCTCGCACATCAACCCATTAACACATCACCCCCCTCTCAAACTGCCTTTGTATGCACTCCCCATTAAAGTGTTACCTTCACAAATAAAAACTTCACACACCCCCACGCAGATGGGGAGAAACATGTACACACAGTTTGGAATCTGGTAAACTGAGGTTAAGTATGTTGTAGGGTGTTTTACAAAGCCCTGGGGCGCCATTTGTCAATCCCACAATGATGTACTTCACAACTATAGCACATAAATGCCATATAAATGATACATATCATTTTATAGACAATGAAAGGAAATGATGGTTATTTCACAGACTGATACCAAGGTCTTGAGCAAGGCTGGTATTAGAAACTAAAAACAGGTTTTCATAGCTTATCCTTACTTTTGGAATATATATTTTACAGCATCCTCACTCTAATAAATATAGTGGATCTAAAGTATGTTGCATCAAAAGACAGTATTTCTGAGAGAGGGAGCTATTACTTCAACATGAACTCAGATCTACAACCCACCAGAGAGGAGTAACAGACGGATATTGAGATATAGTGTACAATAGAAAAAGAGAACCATTGATCCCACGGAGTGCAAACTTTACACTTGCTGCTAAGTTCTCTAAAGGGGGCAATCAAATTTTATATGCTCGTAACTATTTCACCCCCTCTAAATGTTAACAACTGTGCACTCATGCTATATGGCCCATCCCCTTTGTTGATCTACCACCGTGATGAGGCCCGTCTTCACGGATTTGCCATATAATAACAATGTGAGCCTATACGGTGTAATGAGCTACGGCGAGTGTTTCACCTTGACAACCAGTGTCTTAAAGTAAATTCATAGACCCAATATACTGCCCTCACAAGTCAATCAAGTCCTACGGGTGCTCTAAAAACACATAGGAAAAGATCTATCTGTCAAACTCTTTGAACAAGGGTAACGTTGAGGCACCCAGGAGCTGCTCTGATATATTGTCTACGCTCCTCACAAACTTTGCATCATGGGAAGGCTGACACTTTGTTGAAAGAAAAAGCAGTAGAAAGCGTGACTATTGCCGTACAATCTGATTTTTGATGCAACCGTAAAAGATCCAAAAGAACGTTCGTAAGTGTCTCAGCCGTGAAATTGTTTGAAAATAACATATGCTTCCATGAAACTGAACAATGTCTTCTTTAGAATTCCCGAAAACCACCAGTGTGCCAAACAGAGATACTTTAAATGCAGATAATTCAGCATAATTTGTTGTGACACCCTTTTAAGACCTACTTATGGTGTGACTTGCTCAGTTTATGGACCATTTTGACTCAAAAGTAATGAAAAATTACACCATGTTTTAAGATAAGGAGACACAAGTACTATGGTTCTGAAAGAGAAGCAGAGATTGTCAAAATTAGACAACCATGAACTCCATCAGAGCCTTGACAGCCCATCCCTGTTTGACAGCAGCAGGCACCACTTGTACCCACTCACCTATGCCTCTAAGCACAAACAAAGCTTTGATTTCCTCAAATTCCCCAAAAGTAAACCTTCCCCCTCCACCCCTCCACCCTCAGTCTCCACCCTTTCCATGCATATAGCAACAACAACACACCCCACCCCACCGCCCCTCATCTCCTCTAACACAATCTGAGAAGGAGCGTAGCCATCTGTACCTCCAGGGAAGCTTCTTCTTCTTCAAAGAGCAACATGATCAGCATTATGGCATCTGAAAGACTTTCTCTATGACTGGGGAGAGTAAATCAGTCACATAGCTGAAGACTGACACACTTGGAGAGGGAACGTCAACACCCACAGCAAGGCTATAAGCTCCTAAAAACTTGAAACGCCTTTTGCCCTGTGATTTCGACTGTGATGTCATATGTTCTGCTTGTCTAAATTTCCAGTGTGTATTCCTTCAGGAGAAAAGACAGGCAATACTGAACAAAAAAAAGTAATATAAATGTATGCTTGTTTGCAAAATGACATACTTAGGATTTCGCAAAAGCAATAATGGAATATTACAAATTAAACAGAAAAAAACCAACAATACAAAGACTTTTTTACACACCAGCTAACAGCATTGCAGTCTGTAATGCAGCCAATATTGCAGTCAATAAACTTTGTGGGAGGCTTTAGGGATCGTGCGCTCAATTACGGCTGAAGCACTGTGAGGCACCGACAGCAAATGTCTCTGATGCAGCAGAAATATTCATGTCAGTGGTGCCCTACAGAATCCAATAGGCCTGGCTGCCTTTGAGGAGAGACACATGAATAATCAGAAAGGGAGGAGGGGGGATCCAACACAAGACGAGTTTTGGTGGAAAAAAAAAAAAAAGACAAGAAGTGAAAAAGCGAAGCAGCCTTTGCTCTGCAGGGTCTTTGAAGTCCTTCCTCCAGTAGACACTGGTATACAGACACACACAAAGCACACAACCCCTCTCTCTCTCTATCTCTTTTTTCCCTCTGTTTTCTCTCTCTCTCTTCTCCCCCTTTTATCTCCTCTACATCCCTTCATCTTTACCCCTTGGTTTGCTCCAGGGATCCCCCCGTGTCCCCCAGTACTTACCCCTCGTTTGCTGTCCAGGCTTTGATATCTGTTCGCAGAAAGATCAACAGCATACTTTGGATCCATTTCTCCCACTGCCATGACTTTAATAACAGCAACAAAGCCGAGGCTTTTCAACTACACTGACTCACATCTATTTGTTATTCATAGCCACTATCATTTCCCAAAGCGCTGAAACATATGCATGCCGAGCTGAGTTCATGATTTCTCTAAAACATAAAAAGAAAGCATACACTGTGTGGGTTCTCACAAAGCAGTAAGCACCACTCTGAACATAAGTTCTGTAAAGAAAAGCAGAAAGTTCAATATCAACTGTAAGTACGCTGTAAGAACTCCAAGTTCCACAAGGCAAAATTAACACTCCAAAATTTTCACACATCATATCAAACAGGCTTTAAACCTTCATAAGTACCAAAGGCAAGAATTTTAAGTAAACATGCAGCCATCATTGTTCTCAGTTTTGTGTCCATGTACACAGTAAACTGTTGTTAGACAAGTCTCTCTGGCCATGCACACAAATGCAGCCTGGTTCTGTCTCAGCAAAAGGTTCTGCAAGCCTCCAGGCCAACCATCACACCAGGCATGAATCATGGAAATGTCAAGTACAATGTCTGCCACAGTGAAGAGCCTCCATCCACAAAACAGTACAAGCTCACACCCCAACACTGCCAGTATTCTTACATTCATATCAATATTTTTAATATAAACTGGATCATCTGAGTATACAATGTGTCCTCTGTCATTTTAGTACAGCTGTTTTATTTATCTAGTCTTCATCTCATATCTGATGCTGTTATTTTTAAAGGTGAAGTCATGATGTTAAAACTAAAGTGTTTAGTTGTAGATACAATTCAAGCTACATTGTAGGTTTATCCATATGTTTGCAGCGGTGAGAACTGCCTTGCTGAACATTTAAGACACTTAGGGTATTTTTTCAACGACAAAATATGGAAAAAGACAGTGTTTAAGTGACAACATAAACATAATTAATACTATAGAAAACCAAAAATATACCCTAAAGACAAAAGACAGATTTATGCTGTGATAACTGTCATTGTTGTGATCCTAATTTACACTGTGACTATTATTATTATCCATGTATCGTCCGGCCCTAATAAAGTCAAACCATGTTCATTGTGAATTCACGGCATGTTTAAATAGTTATTGTTCTACTCACTCCCATTTACACATATAGCCTTGCACATCAATATATAACACTAGAACAGTCTAGTAAAAAGTCCAGAATAATGATCAGGTCTGAAGATAACAATACGACAGCTGAAAGACCCCTCATTTCCTCCAAAACTGTCATGCTAATAAAAACCTGTTGATTATGGTGGTGCTGATTAAACCAGAGGTGATACAATGTTCCTCTGCTCTCAGCAAGGACATATACAGTGGCAACCTTTATACCATATCACCTTCAGGAAATGGGCCAGATGATTAGGAAGGTGTTAGTGGGCTGCTATTTTTACACCTCTGCTTCTCTCCATCGCTCTTATTATCTCTTTCTTCTTGTTTCAAAAAGCAAATCGTTAATAAGCACTGACCAAGGAGGTCTAAAATTAGATTTGAGGAGAATTTTGCTTAAAGGAAGTATAGGTTTTTGGTTTGCTAGGCTACAAGTTGCCGATAACATGGAGTCAAACACCATAGGAGAGCCAAACTTCTGTATGGTGACAACAAATGTATGAACCATCAAATTTTGATCTACGACAGATTGCCAGCAACTGCAGCAGGTACACTTTGCTATATATGAATGCTCCTCCAACAGATGGATCAAAGATGTGCAGTGCACAGCAAATCTGGAACTCTTAATAATTCAGCAACTTCTTGTGTGACATTGACTGCAGTTTAGCTCACTCTCAAACTGGGCACAGATGGAAAGGCAGACGCGTCTCTTACAGCAAACACTACACTAACAGGAGAAGTCCCCAAAGAGAGCAGAGAAGAAGTGAAATAGGTAAGGACAGACAGACTGCTGCACGAGCCCCTTGAGACCCAGGGAGACTGCTCCTCAGCTGCGTCTGTTCGGATGCTAACAGCTTGAGCTGCTGTGCCACATGCTGCTGGAGACACTTCCTCCTGTTCACCAGTTTAATTTGTGCTGAAATTAGAGTACAGCCAGAATCCACCAGGTTCAAAATGAGTGACCGGACCCGGAACAAGACTTAACCCTACCACTTTTATAAAACTATTAAGGAACTTCGACCGATAGTGGATTGAGGGTCAATAAAACACTTTCTAAAAAGCAAATGGGTATCGGTCGGTATCATCCCCGCAATATAATAAAAAATAATAATAAGAGATCACACTGTTGTAAGTTCATAATTTCTGACTTTATTAGAAACTAATGTCAAAGTTATAAATACCTACACGTATAAACCAATGATTAACAAATCTGAACCTGTTCATTTGATTTGATAGATTTTTTTTTAAATTTCAACAATATTCAACATTCACAATACTTGCATAACACTTTTACATTTCCTTCTTATGCCATTACACACAACTCAAATGATTTTGTTTAATTAAAGAACAGAGCCGTACAAAACAATATTTCTTTCTTTATACACTGCCATTACCATCTGGGATTAAACGGCTTTTCCTCGTCCTTATATTTATTTAAAATTGTAGTTTATATATTTGCTTTGCTTTAGTTCATCTGTTAGACTGTTCCATAATTTAACCCCTGTGATTTAAACATATATCCTTTTTAGACTTGTTCTGACACAATGCATTTTTAATTTCAGCTTCCCTCTTGAATTGTATCCCCCTTCTTTCCCTGAGAACAATTTCTGTATTTTATTTAGGATTAAGTTAATTATGTCTTGCTTTAAATATTATTGTGCTTTAAACTGAATCAAATCTGGAATTTTTCGAGTTTGTATTTTTAAATTCACTTCAGTTCATTTGTATGGTCTCTATATCCTGCGTTATTCACTGTTCTAATGGCCTTTTTCCACAATGTATATATTGTTTGTATGTTGGTTTTATATGTATTTCCCCACATCTCAACACAGTAACTCAAATACGGTAAAAAATTATGTATAGTGTAACCTATATAGTTCTTTCTGATTGAGAATATGCCTGGTTTTTCAGGATGGAAATGCTCCGTGCCAACTTCCCCTGAACATATTTAAATATGTGATTTCCAGCAGATTTTGTGGTCTAAGATCACACCACAGAATTGAATTTCATTTACCCTTTCTATGTTTACTTTATAAATGCTTACCTTCATCAAACTAACTGCAAACATCTACATTAAAGTTCGGATTTTTATATTTTGAGCTATTATTCTCCTTCAAAGTTCATATTTCCACTTATATAAAGGCTATAAAGGCATTACTGATGTCAAATTCTGTCAATAGTTTGGAGAACATCTACTATCAGCACAGATTAATTGCCCATACTGTTTAATGACGCAAACTGTACAGCATATAGCATCAACTGAGCTGCACAATAAATACCTCATTTCCTTCAAATTGTCACGTATCGCTTTCAGCACAGTCTGTTCCCAAGGTATATTTTTGGTTATTGATTTTAGATGTTTGACATTTTTATTATAAAAATATAAGTGCCTAGTAAAGACTGGAATTAAAATGACAGGGACATTGTATCTTAATATGAGTATGAAAGGAGCAGTTATATGGAGAGGCAAGAAGAAACTCCACTTTAGCCATTATCACTGAGGAATAAAAACAGACTTTGAGTGGACAGCTTTATTAAACCCCCATTATAAACCCACATATAAAATGTGACTGGTGCATCCCATTTGCCAAGGTTTTAAATCCAGATGCACTTGTGTCTCGGTAATAACATTTATCTTCACTTAGGCTATAAACCACTCATTAACTATTACTATAATTATTATTATAATTCTTATGCTCCATTATTATGTATCATATTATTTCAATGCTGCGTTTCCATTTAAAAGTTAGTTATAGTTTTCTGGCTGATAAATAATATTAAATCTGACAACTGTGTGGTGACCTCAAATTGACACAGTATCTTAGAGCACTCCTATTCTCACTTCCACTGTACAGGAAAACAACACGCTTTAGCAGCAGTAATGAATCTGCCATAATCCGAGATGAACAATGGTGCCTGGATAAAGATCTGAAAAATGCAGGTCATTTTCCGACAGTCGAAGATATATTCATCTGCAGCCAAATTCGGGTCAGTTAACAGTGCCACCTATTTCTTAATTATATGCTCTGAAAGCAGTGAAGGCGGAGCTGCCTCCCTCTATAAATTCACATTTCACAGTACATTATTTTGTTATGATAAACACAGTTATCAACATCAGTTTTAGTGAATATCTTGTTATTGTCTTGGTTATGCCAGTCGAAAATAGAAGTTCAAACATTTCACAGTAGTAGGTTACACAGGTGTTCCTCATAATTCTAAACCTACAGCAATAAATAATGTTAGAGAGCCAGGCATAATACTAAATAAAAGTAATATATCTACCATCTGTGTTATGAGATAACGTGCGGTGGTTACAGATGTAAAATGTTTTGGTTTGCTAGACTAAAAGTTGTATACATTAGTCACTAGTATACTCAATTTTTTAGATTTTCTCCACACCTGATATCAGGGTTCATTACTGCACAAAATGCAGTTTATTATGTTATATCTAGTTTAAGATTCCCATGAAGCTGTATTTAGATAAATAAATAAATACATACATACATACATACATAAAGTCATGTATAATATTATGACATTGAAACTAAAGCTTCACTTGTTTAATTTAAGCATTGTTATATATGTTATATCCACTGCTCACAAATAAATATGTACTATTATTCAAAGCTATTTTTCCAAGATTTTTTATGAGCAACATGCGAATTTTTGTATTTTTCATTTAATGGGCAGGATCTTGCGCTTATTTCAGTATTCCAATGCGCAGTGATAAAACACAAATAAAAGGAAATGCACAAAGAAAAAAATGCACATTACAATTAAATGAATGAACGTCAATTGGGACCAAGGTGTATACAGAATTAAATCACCACAGATCAACAAATTTGAGAAGCGATGTTTTACGTCTTCCTTTGTTACAAATGTCAGACCTGTAATTACGACTGAGCCGCGAGTAAAATGATAGAGAAAAGTGTTTTTTGTCAATATAGCCTACTTTATGTTGTAAATGTAATGTGCACATAGGCATTGAGTGAACTATACAATAGGTTAGGAAAGACACAGCCTCTGTACTGCCAGCTGTATATAGATTGTATAGTTCTTTCACTGTCTATAGTTCTCTATAAACCTATACAAGATGTCTGTGTGTATGGACC